>KN361524.1:0-10100 GCA_000785685.1 Uromyces viciae-fabae
ATTTAGAGGGATCTGGAGCACAAGTAAAAGGTACAGAAGTATTACAACCACTTAAAGCAAAGAAACAAATTTCTGTCTGATATGTTTAAGCTAATATCTGACCCATATCAAGCTTAGACATCCAATGGTGGTTTTCAATGAGATCACCACCTGGTTGAAGATTGTTTTTAATTTGTTCAAAGTCTTTTGCTGAAACCAGTATTTTAAGGAAACTGGAGGGTTCTTTTGCCAGACATTCCACCATACTGTCTCTTATCTGATCAAAAAGATTGTGATCACCAAGTATTGCCTGAGCAATACACCAAAATCCACAGTTTCCATCACCTTCTGGGTTGAAAATTGACTCAACCAAATCCTTAAGAGGTCGAGGGATTTGGCTAATATAAATCTGTAAAAAGAAAAAAATCAACAAACAATATTAATTCCACCACAACACAACAAAAAAACTCACTTGTATTAATTCCACCACAACACAACAAGAAAACTCACTTGTAACAAATTTTTAAGTGGAGGTGCCTCCACCAAGGGTAACTCATCCTGTTCTTCAGAGGATGAAGAACTTGCACCAGTTTTGTTTCCTGAGTATTCCTGCTCCGATGATTCTGAATCTTCTGAACTGGAACTTTCAACCTGTCAATCCAAAAATAAATATCAATAAGTATCAGCATTAATAAACATCAATCAATCAAAATAAAATAGCAATCAGCTCACTTTAAGTCTTTTATTTTTCATTTTCCCCTTTCCTTTTCTTTTTTGCTTGAGATCCTGTTTGATCTCTTTTTCAACTCTTTTGAATTTACTCGGTTCCAGTCAGGATCTGGGCAGCCGTCCTCTGATTTTTGTTGCTACTGAAGGCTTGAAACAAGGGGTGTTTGGACGCTTCAAAATATCTTGCACAAACTGTTTGATTAGTTGTACCTGAAAGTCTTGAGGCAAGGTGGCCAGAGTTTTTTCCAGCTGCAAACAAGCCTGTGTTAGAGTCAAAGTGCCACACGGGGTCTTTCAAAAAAAAAAACAAAGTGCCAAAAAATAAATCAAAGTGAACATCAATCCCCCAAAGTCACACAAAAAGAACAAAGCGAAAAATAACAAGTTCAAAAACAAGTTATAACAAAGAACAATCCAACAAAAAACAAGTTATAAAAATGTGAACAATCCATCAAGAAACAAGTTTGAAAAAACAATAAGAACAATCCAACAACAAACAAGTTTAAAAAAAACAAGTTATAACAATCTGAACAATCCAACAACAAACAAGTTTAAAAAAAACAAGTTATAAAAATCTGAACAATCCAAAAACAAACAAGTTTAAAAAAAACAAGTTATAAAAATCTGAACAATCCAACAACAAACAAGTTTAAAAAAGAACAATTCAAGTTATAAAAATGTGAACAATCCATCAAGAAACAAGTGTGAAAAAACAATAAGAACAATCTAACAACAAACAAGTTATAAAAATGTGAAAAATCCAACAACAAACAAGTTTAAAAAAATAACAACAAACAAGTTTAAAAAAAACAAGTTATAAAAATCTGAACAATCCAACAACAAACAAGTTTAAAAAAGAACAGTTATAAAAATCTGAACAATCCAAAAACAAACAAGTTTAAAAAAAACAAGTTATAAAAATCTGAACAATCCAAAAACAAACAAGTTTAAAAAAAACAAGTTATAAAAATCTGAACAATCCAAAAACAAACAAGTTTAAAAAAAACAAGTTATAAAAATCTGAACAATCCAAAAACAAACAAGTTTAAAAAAAACAAGTTATAAAAATCTGAACAATCCAACAACAAACAAGTTTAAAAAAGAACAATCCAACAAGAACAAAAAAAAGCAAACAGAACCAATATCAATGAAAACCAGAATTACATTGGGTTCTGGGTCATACTCCAACCTCCAATGAGGATGGAAATTTTCAGCTACCAAATGTCCTCGTCCAGCTAGAATTCCATCAATCTTATGAGAGCATGGCACTCCCAAACCCCCCACGTTTGACCTGTACAACCCAGACCGTCATGTGCTCTTTGAAACCTTTCAAATTGCTCCTTGCATTGACACAAACCTGCTATAGACACTTTAAAGGATGATAACTTCATTGCATGGGGCAAATCATTTCAACACTTTATCTTGTCATCATCTAGCAATGCTTGCACCAAATGAATTTGCTCTCCAATTAGTTGATTCATTCCAAGCCACATTTCAACAATATTGCCATTGGACTTTTGATCAAGAAACTTCTTCAACAGGTTGTGAGCACCCTCAACTCATTGGGTCAATTGGTTACCAAAATGAGCTACCCTGCCACACCAAGCTTGCAGGAACTTTTCTTTTACAGGAAGGATGTTTGCTCTCCAATTAGTTGATTCATTCCAAGCCACATTTCAACAATATTGCCATTGGACTTTTGATCAAGAAACTTCTTCAACAGGTTGTGAGCACCCTCAACTCATTGGGTCAATTGGTTACCAAAATGAGCTACCCTGCCACACCAAGCTTGCAGGAACTTTTCTTTTACAGGAAGGATGTTCCGCTCTAAGTATTCCATCACCCCTTCCCTATCTTCCAAGACTAAACTTAAAGCCTTCAAACAAATATTGTATTCTTCTACTGTAGGAGCCCACACCACTTTCTTCCACGCATCTAAGAAATGGGACCACTCTTCTTCTTCTTCTGAAGAAAATAATTTCCTAAATTCCGCCACAATATTCTGTTTGATGTGCCATATGCACAAGTGATGGGTCAAATTTGGGAAGACCTTCTTGATTGCCTTTGCAAGCGCTTTTTCTCGGGTGGTAACTAAAGCATTGGGTAACCTCTCTTCATTCCACACAAGTCTAGATAGAAAAGACATTGCCCACTCATAGTAGCTATCAACTTCCCTCAAGAGCAGCGCAATTCCAACCGTGAAAGATTTAGATGATGAACTTATCCCCACAATTTGGAAGAGAGGCAAGGAATATCAATTGGTCTTGTAAGTGGAATCCAGTATCGCAACATGATGGAAGCTATAAGCCAATTTAACGGATTTGGGGTGTGCCATGAACAGGGCATCCATTGTGTTATCATCTTTATATTTTGCTTCATAAATCCAGCCTTTATATTTTGCTTCATACATCCAGCCGGATTCTGTTAAAAGTCTGAACAGAATCTTGATAACACTAGAGCCAGACCGCTCTTCTTTTTTAATGGATGATTTCCCATTCCAAATATCCCTTGTTTTCAAGCAATCCTTCCCCGTTAAACTAGCTATGTTGCTTTTCAGCTGCCTCCCAGACAAATTTTCCCCAATACTTGCCTTCAAATAACTCTTCTCAAGTTCACTCAGCCAAAAATGGACAGGATGGGACAAAGGGTTGGTTGAAGGTGGGTGGTTGTAGAGCTGTGTTCCCTTTTTGACATTGTATTTGACTTCCCAAAAGTCATTACTGACCTTTTTGCTACAATATAATCAAAAGGGACACCCACACTTCCTAGTCAATGTGACTCTCTTTTGGGCTACTTCTTGGATTGTCGTTCTCACCCCACCAATCGCAGGCTAAAGTCATATGATAGTTATTCGAATTAGCCTTAACAATGCCATATCCATGCAAATAGGCCCCTTTTTGGCAAAACGAGAGAGCGAAAACTTTTCCTTAAATCTATATATGAGTGGGGGAGCAAGGGGCTCTACATCAAAAAATGCAAACAATTCAACATTAGACTCATCACTTATTGGCAAAAAAAACGAGAGAGCGAAAACTTTTCCTTAAATCTATATATGAGTGGGGGAGCAAGGGGCTCTACATCAAAAAATGCAAACAATTCAACATTAGACTCATCACTTATTGGCAAAAAAAATATTAAAAATATGCACCTCCAACTGTATAATTGACAGTATTGATGTCTTCCAGAATCGGAACCAGATTACCTGTTTCCTCTTCGGTCAACTATCAAAAAAAATCAATTAATCTAAAACGGGTCCCATGAAATAATGGATTCTGTATTAATAACTTGCAATGTGGTCTTTAGGAGACCCTTGTATGCTTTCACCAGAATTCTGTTCCATATTTTTAAGGAAGTGTGTTTGAACGTTTTTTTCTTACAAAAAAAACCAACAAATTACATCAGCCCTTCAAAATCTCAGCCCAAACTTCATCATAAACCTTTACTAACCAGTGGTAAGTTTTGGAAATGTGAGAGTGGGTATGCAATGTGTGGTTCAGCAATTGTTTCCCCACAAAGTAGGGAAGGGGTAGCAATTGAGGCAGTGTGGATCAATTGTTGATCCACCCACTGCAATTTTTTTGGATATTTTTTTGGCACAGCCCCGTTCGGGGGCTTACACCCCCCGCACAATACCTTTTGGGGGCTAAAGCTATTGTATACAATAGTTTCTGAGCCTCAAATTATTGTATACAATACCGGGGTACCCAAAACTATTGTATGCAATAGCCATGGACCCTGGATTATTGTATACAATAATTTCCTGTCCCCTGGGAAGGTTTGGTACCGTATACAACAAAAAAGATGCCCCCGTTGTTGTATACGGTCATTTATAGGGGCCCACAGTATTGTATCCAATACTTATATGATAAGGTATTGTGGTTTTAGCGCCCCCCCTAAAAAATAAGAAAAAAAAGAGGGGAAAAGAAGGAAAAAGATAAGAAAAAAACAAAGAAAAAGCAGAAAGAAAAAAGGAAAAAAATGAAAATAAAAATAAAACAAAGGAGGAAAAAAAGAAAAGGGAACAAAAAAAAAAGTAAAAACAAAGCAACGAAATCAAAAAAATCAAAAAAAAACAGAAAGAAAGAAAAAACAAAAAAATAAGAGGAAAAAAAAAGATAAAAATAAGATAAAAAAGAAAGAGAAAAAAAAGAAAGAGAAAAAAAAGAAAGAGAAAAAAAAAAAAAAAAAAAAAAAAAAAAGAAAAAAAAAAAAGAGAAAAAAAAGAAAGAGAAAAGAAAGAGAAAAAAAAAAGAGAAAAAAAAAACAAAGAATCATTATATTTTATGTTTTTCTTTTGATGTCTCATTTTTTCTCTTTTATTTCATGTTTTATGATTCTTTTTTTTTCTCTTCTTCTTTCTTTTTTTTGCTTATTTTTTTTAAATTATTCTTTCATTTACTTCTTCCTTTATTATTTCTTTTTCATGTACTTTTCTTTTCTTGGTAATAATGTTTTGTTTTTTTCTTTTCTCTTATCTTATTCCATCCTTTTTTATTTTTTTCCTCTTATTTTTTTTGTTATTTTTTTCCTATTTTTTTTCTTATCTTTTTTCTTCTTTTTTTTTCTCTCTTACATTTTTTTTCTTATTTTTTTTCTTATTTTTTTTTTCTTTTTTTTTCTATTATTTCTTTTCTCATTTTTTTCATCATTTTTTTTATTTTTTTCATCTTTTTTTTTTCTTTTTTTTTTCTTTTTTTTCTTTCCTTTTCTTTTTTTCTTTTTTTCTCTTTTTTTCTCTTTTTTTCTCTTTTTTCCTTTTAGTTTTCTTTTTTCTCTCTTTTTTTTTTTTGTTGTTTCTGTTTTTTTCTAGCTTTTTTTTTTTTTTGTAGTACTGAAACAACACCTTTGAGGGTGTGGTTTTATTCACTGCACCAGGTGTCTGAAAAAAAAACTGGTGCAGTGAGTTTTGATACCCATATACAATTCCCAGTTCCATCACTTCCCTTCCCACACCCTGTTCCCCTGATTCCCCCTGCTTTCCACTGCATACTACTCGGTTTTCGTCTCTGAAGCTGTTTGCCCCAATCATCAATTCTGCATCCGCCTTACTACCTGAACCCTTACTGCCAACCAACGCTACCCCACTTCTTGCAGCCCGCCGGATCAGATTGTTATCCATTCAACAATCCTCTCCTTTCCCTGCTGATCCGCAGTCCTTCGCACAATCTACACCGCAGTACCTTCCTGAGTAACCCACTTGTGCTTGCCTAATCTGCTTCTCAGTGTTGGAATTTGATCCTTTTTCCTCGTGAATAAAAATTATTTTCTATTTTATTTTTTATTAGTTTTTTAAAAATAATTCTATTTCAATTTTATTAAGAGATAAAATTAGTCTAAAGTAGTGATAATGGGTAGTCTAAGAATAACAGTTTTTAATTAAAGCAGCAGCCTTATGAGCCAGACTTACTAAAATAGTTAAATTATTTGTTTTCTTTGTTCTCAAGATTTTTCATCTCTTTTGTTCTTAATTTATTCTTTTTTTACTCACAAGAATCTCATCTGTGGAATTAACACTCCCACAGTCTATGTTGTTAGAATTGAAAACTGCTCAATCTTGTTCATTAAAAATAGTCTGGATTGTCTTTTTTATTTTCTTGTCTTTTTGATTCTTTTTTCTTTTTTGTTTCTTTACAGTTGTTGAAACCACATTAGGCCCCTCAAATAAATATTGGGGGTCTAATTTGTTTTCCTCATTATTTAAACCCATTTTATAGTAATTCAAAACACTTGACTCTCCTACTTTTTTCTCCAAGCCACCCTGAGTCCTTCCAAATGTTCCTCACTTGCCCCGATCTCTTAAAAATCTGTTATTTCTTCTTAAAAAATAAAAATCAGAAAACTTTAAAAATCTTATTATTATTTTATTAAATTATTGATCCTAAATTTCAACACTCAGCCCCCGTAAACCCTACACTCTGCTTTTCCTCTGCTTTTAGTAGAAAAGCACCGCAAATCCCCAGCGCTAAAGGCAAATAACTCTGCAGATACTTTCCACTTTCTGCCAAAGCATTTGATAAGCTTGCACAATGCATTCCACCACACCACACACCTCTCCGCCTTTGCAACCACTTCCCAACACAAATATAAATTCCACATCCCCCTTGCTTTTGAATCCTGTCCCCAAAAACTCTCCTCCCCACCAATCCCAATCAAATCCTTCCATCCATACTCCCACATCACCTTACCCCGCTACTTCCATCACATCCTCTCCCCATTTTCTTCCCCCTACAACTTCACAACTCCACCCTATCCATCTTGCCCAGCCGCTATGGAATGTACCTGCTGCGCCAAATCCCGCCAACGTGGCGAAATTCTTCACTGTTTCCAACAGATTCCCGGCGGTGCTTGCACCAAATTCTCCCGCACACATCATGCCTGCTTGTTCTGACCCAAAACCAAACACCAGAGCTCCAACAACCACCAACCATTGCCCAGGCCTTCTCATCCTTGCAAAAGAACTCACCAGGATTACTCATTTGTATTTCCGGACTCCAAAAGCATCCATTTGGAACACTCCGCCGCTACACCTCTAAGCGCACACCATCTGCAACAGCCTTCTCCTCCCCCTTTCTCCCCTTCCCGCCTCTGTTATCCTCCACCTCAGAACACATCTCCTCCCTGGAAAAAATTTGAAGCTTCTCCCCCCAAGCGTGGCTTCTATCATGACCCAAAGCCTCAAAAGGCTGATTTCTCCTCCATGGCCAATTGGGGAAAAGCGGTATGGGTGTGGGCCGCACACCATCAGCTTAGGAGTTGAATGATGAAATCCCAACACTACTCCAACCCAGCTAGACAAGAACCATCTCATCAATCTAATAAAAATCTGCAGGCTAAGTCCATGGTATTGTTAGCCTAACCAATCCAACAGGCAGAGTTTGGAACTCCATTGTACCTCTTGATATTCAGCAATAGGTTCAGCAATAGGTGTCACTCAAAACAACTTACGGAGTCTGACACCACCTGTTTTGGTCCTTCTATAAATACCATATTCAACTTGGAAAGGGAGAGCAACTGTATACAGTGATGGGAGGAGGTAAATATCTCTTTATGGTGTGCCAACCACCATGCATGGTAACAATCCCCCCTGTCATCATATCCAGTGGTTGGGAGATATGCAATTACTGTACATGTACTGATACAGTGGTGGCTTGAGTGCCCCCTTATCCTAGGTTAAATTTGTATGAGGGTTCAGGAAATAGAATCATATTTTAGGAATTCTCAATAATGAAAAATTTATAAAATGATGCTCATGTTTTATTTAGTCCTCATTATTTTTGTAGGTTGTTTGGATAATAGTTCCTTTCAAATATTAAAAAATTGATTGCAGAAGTGCGTGCAGAAAAAAACTTTCAGGAAAAAAATCCTGTTGTGCAAGTGCTGCAGGAAATTTTTTCCTTCTTGAAGAGGGGAAGAAGGAAAATATTTCCTACAACAAATCTATCTTTCTTGCAAAAATTCCACCAAAGAAAAAAAAAAACCATTACGCCAACATCAAATGACCAATAACTCTCCCGACCCACGCCACCAATTTCAAAAGCAAGGAAGAAACCACAAGGTTGGGAAAAGGATTCAGTTGATGGTGGTCCAACCAGCATGCAATTTTTGATTGATTGGCTCACAACTCCAGGAAATTAAGATTCGTGGTGTGGTGATAAAAAGAGGGGAACAACCAAAGAAACTCTCTCTGGCAAAATTGTAGCTATCATGAAGTCCGTTGGAATTGAACACCACAATAACAAAGGGGTCCAAACAAAAATTCAGGAGCTGCAAGACGCATATATAAAAGTAGCCGACTGGCTTCAAAATACTGGTGCTGGAGTTCAAGACAAGGATGTTGCCAATAGAACTAAAGGTGAGCAATATCCTCCAGATCTATTCTGTTAATTTATTTTTGACTGTTAGGCTTTTTTCTCGTTTTGTTTTAGGCTACCTCACAAAAACTTGCAAGTACTACAATCAGCTACACCCCATCATTTGCTGTCAAGCCGTTACAAACCCAACTGCTCAAACCGATACCCTCACAAACAACATCCCAAATCTCCTCACAAATGCAGCATCAAGCAATGCATTAATCAATCCATCTCTAGACAACATGGGCTTGCGTGACAAATGGGAAGAGACCCAACCCACTGATCATTTTGAGGGGGAAAATAGTTTGATCCCCAACCTTGATGGGCATTCATCCTCAAAAGAAATGAGTGTGCCACCATCAACAATGGTTGATGGTGGGTCTTTGAAAATCCACTCCGGTTCTGTTCTTCACACTCAAGATTTTGACAATGACCTCCAATCTCAAGATACTTCAAAGCCCAATAGCAAAAGGGGATCCCAGGTGAACAAGGCAAAAAATAAAAAATAAAAGAATAAAGGTTTCATTTTATTTATGTTAGCTACCACTGCAAAAAAATCTCCTGCAACTGCCAGCAGTTGACATGCAGCATACTCTGGTTTTATTCAGTTTTTACTTCAACTTAATCCAAGATTCAATTTTTTGCACAGTTACTGTGCATTAGAGTATGGTTCAATTAAAGTTTGAGTAAGGTCAGAGTAAAATCAAATTTAAACAAAAGCTACTGCATGTCAACTGCTGGAAGTTGCAGGAGATTTTTTTGCAGTGTACTATTTGATTAAATAGTTACTAATCACTTTTGTTTCTTGATTTTTTAAACCTTCAAAAAAAAGAATTTAGAGGCGTAGAAAAGACACTAAACAATGCCTTTGAGCATAGAATCAAGTGTTTGGCGGCCTATGAAGCTAGAGAAACAAAAAAAATGGCCACAGAAGATAGGAGGATAGAGATAGAAGTCAAAAAATTACTGCAAGAGGAGGCCCGTTGTGGTACTCTAAAGTGAACTCAATAAAAATTTTATTATTTCACCATGAAGGAGCAGGAATTCTTCAGTTTTTATTTCAGAAATGGTACTCTAAAGTGGACTCAATAAAAATTTTATTATTTCACCATGAAGGAGCAGGAATTCTTCAGTTTTTATTTCAGAAATGGATTCTACACCTAAAATAACCCCTAGTCACTCACCAAAGGTACATCAATAACTCCACTAGTTTAAGAGCTACTCAAGGCAGAAGACTCAAATCAAGGACTTAGAATAAATTTCATAAAAATATAATAAATACAATATCCAATACTATGGATTATATACATCAGTAATAAGTCTATAATACATATCTAATAACACATAAAATATTACATACAAAGATAGGAGGCTGTCTACATCATTCACTGTACATACTTACCTACCACATGACTTTACATGCAGATCAGGAGTCAATTACATCATTAAACAGTCACATCATCATGCAGGGGCTTTGACATATGCATGCAAGGAAAATCCAGTAGTTCAGTTACTATGTTTGTGCATTGTAAATCCTTCTGA
>KN361525.1:5850-19148 GCA_000785685.1 Uromyces viciae-fabae
AGCTCAAAGAACACGCCCCATAAGATATGCTGTAACTTCCGTACCACTTTTGTTACCCCGCATAGCTCCAATTTCGGTTGTGAATACTTTGACTCCACCTCCGTGAACATGATTGACTCATAGAGTACCGGCCAATCCTTGCCATCCTCTTCTTGAGTCAAAACCCCTCCCGCTCCAAATTCACTTGAGTCCACCGCCAACCTAATACCCCCAAAGAATAATCCAAATCCTTCAGCACGATATCCCTTCCCACGATGTCCTTCAGGCGTGGGAAAGATTGATCGCATTCCTCCGACCAATTCCACTCCGCTCCCTTTCGAGTAAGCCCCCGCAAAGGACTTGCCACTTCCGCAAACCGTTCGATAAACATCCGCACGTAACTGCACAACCCCAAGAACTGCAGGATGTGAGAAACCGTCTTCGGCGTCGGCCACGCCTGTATCTTGTTCAGCTTCGAGCGAGCAATGCTCCGTCCTCGCCAAGAAACCTCATGACCTAGAACGTCCAACGCTGGAGCACAAACTGCAAACTTCTTTCCCGATACCGTAAGTCCCGCCTTCTCAATGCGAAACAAAATCCGCTCCAAAACTACTGCGTACTCCCAAATGCAACACCGAATTCCCGGATTTCCTTCCAACACTTCCCCGCCGTAATCCATCCTCGGACCCTTGATTCCCGCATCGTCTATAAAGATCTGAACTGAATGTGGTAAATCGTCCTGGAGGATCCACACCATCTGCGCCTGATAAACTGCCACCAAATTAGTTGCACCCTGTGGTAAGCGGGTAAGCTGCATCCGCCCTATCCTTGTCTCGAATGCGGTGAGCGGCCTTGATCCCGGATGCTCTACCAAACCGTAACAAACTTGACCCGCCATTGTCTCGACGAATTCGTCAATCCTTGGTGGTAAACCCGCATCAAGAATAGTTACCGAATTGAGCTTTTGAAGATCATGAACAATCCTTAAACTTTTCCTGTCCTGCTTCAAAACCGTGAAGATTGGACTGGAATAACTTGAACACGATTGCTCATAAAGTCCCATTCGCACCCGCTCCCGCACCAGCCCCGTGAACGGCTCCCGAATTGTAGCCGGAATTGGAATTGGGCTAATCTGCCACGGAACATGCTCAACCACCGGAATTACATATGGATCACCTTTTGCCCGATCCAATAATCCTCGCTCTTCCAGTTCGAATGCCAACGCCCGCTCTCGTAGCACAATCACCCACACCAAGAGTTTCCACTCCTCTTCCCCACGCCATCCCTCCGGACCAAAGTTCAACGAAGAGATCCTTTCCTCCGTAATCCTCGCCTTTGGTACGAAATCCGGCGGTCGGTCGCAAAGCGGCGAGTTGAAAGGGTTCCTTCCCCAGTTGATCGGACGAAGCGGTAAGTTCAGATTCTGCGGCATTGGCTCGTTCCGCGGCTTCACTTTCCTAGCCACCGGCTTATATTTCCCGCCATTCGCCGCAACCCGCCTGATTACTGTTTCCTCCGCCCCAACAACCCTGCTAATTCTGAAGCCAAATTCTTTCGTATGGCTCACGCATGTGGCATGAGGTAATGCTTTGAAACAAGTAGATAGAACCCTTGAAGATGCACAATTGGGAGGACTTACTTCTAGTCCCTTTGCCTCCTCTGAAAACTTTCTCCTAACTCCCCATCCAAGCAATCGCACCCTCTCCTCAACGCTTCCATACCCTCCTTTCTCCGTCCCACTTTGAAAACTTTCTCCTAACTCCCCATCCAAGCAATCGCACCCTCTCCTCAACGCTTCCATACCCTCCTTTCTCCGTCCCACTTCCCTTTTCCACTCCCTCCTCTGCGTTCCGCGACGCCAAAACCTGATTTAACGGGACGCAAGCCTGCTCCTCACGTATGTGGCACTCGGTAGAATTTTCACAAGAATGATATCTACCCCCAGAGGTGCACAATTGGGAGGACTTACTTTTACCCGTTTTTCCTCCACCCCAAAATTTCACGTCGCCTATTCCTTCCCGCTCCTCTCTTGTCAACCATTTGCACACAGCCGGAGCTAAACTGGTGTGAATCACCTGGCCGACCTTCAAAAACCTGGCTTCGAGGAGGAAGTTTCACACTTCTCTCCCTTCTGCCCTTCCCCGCCGAGTCAATTGATTACCGACTCCCATCGGCCACTCATCGGTTGACAGATCGTGGTCTCAAATCTGGTTCCGTGATTGTCGATTACCGACAAGATTTCCTCCTTCCTCGTTGAGTCAAACCTTAACATCGCCCTGAAAGCAAAAAGGAGGGGCCGACCAAGAATAACTTCACCCGATTGCACCGCCAGGAAAGATACCCGCCTCTTACACTTCGCAACTTCCACCCATTCCCCCTCTACCACCCCATCCACATGGCACTCCTGCCCGCCAATTCCTCAAAGACCGATATTGGCTTGTCTCCTAACCAAATCCGCCTCCCGAACCAATTCCGCTGGCAGAAGATTGACCATCGACCCACTGTCGATCATGGCCCACACTTGACGATCTCTGATGCTCATCTGAACATACCCGAGTGGGCAGGAAACCATATCCGATCTCACCTTGGCATACGGTTCCGCCTCCGGACGACAACATTCGCCCGATTTAACGTCGAAGGAGACGTTCGTATGACTCCCTTTGACCTTCAACCCAGCGCTATCCCTGATCACCGAAATCATCTCCTCTGCCATCATGGGAGATACCGCAGCCAATTCCCTAATGCTTAAGGCAACCGGTGAGTCCAATCCTAACGCGCGCCGGGCCAACTCGACCGCCTTCTTTTTCCCACCACCCGCCGCCATCCCAGCTGGTGGTTTACTCTTCTCCTTCCTTGGAGCGTCAACTTCCATGGGAATACAATCAAACCCCCCAAACATACCCTTTTCCTCCGACTTAACTGTTCGGATCTCCGCCTGCACCGCTGGTGGTCGCCATTCCGTTCCCACGACCACACCGCTGGAAGTCTGAACTTCCAGTTTCTTGCCCGCCGATCCCGCCAAGATCTCCCGCACCAAGTCCCTCGGAACCGCCGCCTTAATAGGATTGTCCCAATGACCCGGTAAATAAAAACTACCCCTATAGATGCGAACCCGCTTCGCATTTAAGTCAGCAGTTAAGTTGGCACAGTAATTGTGCCAATGCCCCACCGCTCCACAATATTTTAAAGTGATTGTTGGATCGAATGGCGGAGCGTCTTGTGAATTGGGCTTTGACCCTTGCCCCATTACCGGACCCAATGAACCCTGCGCTCTTGACGAAAAGCCCGAGCCCTTCTGCACAACCTTTTGCATCAGCAGTTTAAGGTCCTTGAGCGAATCCGCCAACTCTGATACTTCCTCCGGTAAGACTGGTTCTGGTTTCGCCTTTACCTTAGCCTTTTCCTTCCCCGCCGGTACCACCACCTCTGGGAACATCGCCTCTCCGTCGTTCTCCTCCATTAGCTCAATCATGTCGAATTCCAACCTGACAGCCTCCTTTATCTCCTTCAAATCCGGAAGGAGAATTCCGCCATCCCTCGACCTTCAAATGAGGTTCATCGTATACAGTCGACGTTGAACTTGTTCCTGCACTGGCAAGGCCAGCCCGCGCAGGAAACTCCGCTTAACCGAAGCCAGAGTACCAATGATTACCTCGTTACGATTGAGGTATTTAACAATTCGGTCGAAAGCCAAAACGTAGGTGTCGAACTCCTCCCGACAGTTGATCCCACCACTTCCTGCCTTCTCTGCAGCCAACCGATCCAAATCCACCTCCCTAAACCGCTGCTTGCGATTTCCCCATTCCTCCAAGATCTCCTCCTTCAGTTGATCCCAATTCCGGGATTCATACCCCTCCATGTCTTCCACGTCCCGAAGGTCGTCCTCGGAAGGAATGAGGTTGCCAATTTGCCAGACCATGCCGACGCCCGTTGCTCCCTCCTGGTCCGCCGCCTCCTCGGTACGAAGTAAAAACCTATCCACCGTCTCCACACTGAAACGGACCCCTGGATAGTCTCTTGGCCGGATTTTCACACCCGCACCTCTCCGATTAGCCTGCCCTTTACCCGCCATTGTATCTTCCGACACATCCTCCTCCATAGTAGGCACCCAAAACGTTGACTTCCCCTTCGGTGGTGGAAACTGTCCAGCAGCCTACATTCCACCTTGTTGCAACAGAGTTTGCATCAAAGAATTCGATGCCACCGCCATTGGGTACATGCCGTCGTTGCCCATTTCCGATGATTGAAATGTATAAAAGAAATGGAATAAAAGAAATATTGACCCCTCGTTTTCCCGATATTCCGATTGACAAAACAAAAGAGTTCCCGGCCAGACCCCCAATATGTGGAAAGCTAAACCGTGTCCGTACACAAATTTGACTCTCCGCAGGTTCCAGAACTCGATGATTCCGCTTTGGTGGACTGATGAACCAAGATCTAAGAGAAAATTACGCTCTAGACTAAGAACCCCAAGCAAGTTGGCCCTTTCTTATCCCTCGCGCTTCCGCAGTTTCTCTCCATAAGAGTCCTGGTCAATGATTTTTCCGCTGAAGAATCTAAAATAAAGAAGTCTCGTAATGATATGGTTATCCTCTAATAATATGATGATATGAT
This sequence comes from Uromyces viciae-fabae, assembly GCA_000785685.1. NCBI lineage: Eukaryota > Fungi > Basidiomycota > Pucciniomycetes > Pucciniales > Pucciniaceae > Uromyces > Uromyces viciae-fabae. The sequence goes on from KN361525.1 coordinate 10,444, forward strand.
ATCTATTTACAACTTTTCTTCCCTCCCTTCCGATCCCGCACCCGGTTTCCCCGGTTTCCCCAATTCCACCCTTTCCTCCCCGTGTACCCCCCGGTTTCCGTCTCCGCAGCCGTTTTGCCCCAATCACCAATCCCGCATTTGCCTTACTTCCGGAATCCTTACTGCGGACCGTTGTCACCCTACTTCTCGCAGCCCACCGGATCGGATTGTTATCCGCTGAACGATTGGTTCCTTCCCCTGCTGATCCGCAGCCCTTAACACCGATCTACCCCGCAGCACCTTCCTGAGTAACCCACGTCTGATTGCCTAATCCGCATCACCGCTCAGCCCCCGTAAACTGTAGATTCCACTTTCCCTCCGCATTTGGTATATCCTGAGGCGATTAACTTTGCAGATACTTTCCACCTTTGCCAAAGCTTTTGATCAGCTCGCACAATGCTTTTCCCTGATCCGCATGCCTCTCCACCTTTGCCACCGCTCCCTAACACAATTATAAATTCCACAACGGCCGTCGACCCAATTACGACATTGATTTGAATAAAATTCAATCAATAAGGCATTGCTGTCGTTATTGGGTCAATGGCCGTCGACCCAATAACAACATCAATATGTAAGAATTGAATGAAGTAAGACATTGATGTCGTTATCGGGTTGACGGCCGTCGACCCAATAACAACACCAATGTGTGACACATTAGTTGATGTTTCTTTTGGGGTGACGGCCGTCGACCTGAAAGCGACATCATCCAGAACGATTGTTTGTAGTGAAACCAACCCAAGGTGTTTACTATATAGATACCCATTTGCCCCGCCAATTTTTGCCATTGATTCTCAGTATCAATCGACTTGCTTGTCCAACGTACAAATCTAACTTCATCTACTCAAATGTTATAGTAATCTACACAAAGCTATAATAAAAATCAACCTAACTAACATGTTCAATACAACATTAGAACTAACATATTCAATACAACATTAGACAAAGCAGATACAAAATTAAATGTAAGGAACAAAACTAATCATAACTGTCAAACCTGGACTTATCTACTTCCATAACCAGACATAACTATCATAACTAGACATATCTAACAAAACTGTTCATGACTAAAAAAACTACCATGCAGTAAAAAAACTGACATCAACTAATAAATCTACCCCTCACTAGACAGGATAAAACCAATTTAGGAAAAAATAGAGATAGCAGAAAAAATCAAAGAGTGAGACAAAACTGAACAAGGCTATAAAAAACTAAACAAATCTGAACATAAGTTGCTAAGACTGCATTAAGGCATATAACCATATAATGTGAGCTATAATTGATTACATGGCTTTTGTTAAATTCATAACCCTATGGATGTTGCTGATACATTTTTTTTTAGCCACTTGTAGTTCCATCTGAGAACATTTCCTTACAACAAGCTGCCTGTAATGATGAATTGGCCTTTCTTGACAAATGTGCTGAGTGTGGTGGCTCAGTCCAGTTTTTCTACATTGTTTTCTTTTTTTCCTGACATTTCTTTGTCCAAGCAAATCCCCCCCCCCCATCAGAGAGAAATGAACCTGGCTCTGAAGACCCAGGTTACTTAAAGACTAGACAGTTTAGGTTCCCATGTAGCAGATGTAAACAGAATTGGTGTGTTTCATTTTGGGTCCAGTTTAATGAACGCTCAACACTGATCAGTTCATTCTATTTAGCCACTCCTTGCTCAATTAGGAGGAGACGACACCCACAAAGCCAAGAAACGACTGCACCATCTGATCAGATGAACTTTGTATATAAACCTCCTAAAAACAATCCCCCCCACGCAGGCCCTTCTTGCCCTCTACCCACTAACTCTCATTTATTCCCCACGCAGGCCCTTCTTGCCCTCCACCCACTAACTCTTGTTTTATTCATCAGTCTGAAGCCTCTATCCCCCACGGAGAAATTCGAAACAATCAACAGCCTGTTACTGATAACAGCTTCCGCCCGTCTTTGCATCATTCCCCTTTACATGGTCGTGCGTGTGTTGAGTCGTGGAGATCATCTGTTCCCTCAGCTTTTCATAACTTAGCCAATAGCTTTCTACCCCGGTTTGATCACTATACTGAACACTCCAACGGAGTGGCATCAAATATACTCTCAGAACTTAAATTATTAAATATGAAGATGCAGAACCACAGTGTGGTGGGCCCCAGTAGAACCCAAAATACAACAAGCAGAGACAACACTCTTGCGGTAAGTTTCTTTTACTTTTAATACTCTGATTAAGATCTCTGACGCAAAATGCAAATGTTCTATCTAGGCTCGAGTTCGAATTCATGTGGCCACCCTGTTTGGAAAAGAATTTAGCGTGCAAGAACGGTGGTTTCCTCCTTCAGCCACTTGTGCCGAGAGAGCAGGATGGAAGTCAATGGACTCGCCTGATCTTTTGGATGATCAACTCGATGAATCTATGTTGGATCTTGAAGAACAGGGCACTTTGTTCCCGTATGCCGGGGCGCCTGGTCATATTCACGCTTTGCCTCAAACCATTTCAATTATATGGCAAGATATGCGCAAACTTGGGATCAACTCATTTCGACCAAATTTGAATAAAAGTATGCCCCATGAGAATAATAAGCTACTTTGGGACCTTGCCTTCACCCTCCTACTAAAGCTAATCACAGTGGGCAAATACAATGACATTGACTTGGAAATTTTCTTGGAGAAAAAGATTTATGACAGCCTAACCACCCATGTCAAGTATATAAATAGAGTGTATGTCAAAATAGCTAGAATCGCTTGACTCTTGCATATGCTGACGGTCCAATGATTACAATTATATCACTAGTTTCCGCGCAACAAACAGCTGGTCTGATGCTGCCGAAAGCCAAATGTGTCGTGTAACACGGGCAGTGAATGTGACTCATTAGCCCATCAACCATTCTTTCCCCATGTAAACATGAAGATGTGTTGACTTTCATTAACGTCACTTGATTCTGAAAATCAGCGTTGCAAAGCATGCTGTAAATTCCTTCTCACCCAACCAAAGCTCCTCCCGCTGCATAAGATTATTGAAAAGTTCAACAGTGATGATGAAACTGATTATGACCTCATGTCAGCATCTGATAACAATCTAATTGACTCAGATTCTAAACGTTTGGCCGTGTTTAATATGCCGTGGCGACACCCTCGTATCACCCAGATGATGAAGAACTTGGATAGATTGATGAATAACCATGACGAATCGCATCCTCAAGGATCAGCACCCAGAAATAAACTTAGGGGGGTCCGATCCCAACGTGCCCAAATCAGTTTCATTGAATGTCCTCCTGGCTTGCCTGCGGACTGCTACAACGGTGAATGGCTCAAAAACCAACAACCTTCATTTGTCTCCAACTTGTCTATCAAATCAGGCCCACGACTACTACCTTTGACAAAACTGCTAGAGTCACTCCACTAAAATTTCATTTTTTCTTCCATATCTACACTGCGAAGTCTTTTTGTTTCGCCTTACATTTGTGTCCTGCCGGCTCATGCCTAGTTTCTAGCGATTCATGTTTTTCCATACTTTCACTCCTCTTTTTCTCTTTTCAATAGTTATTTTCTCACCACAATAATGACTTACCTTGTAAATATTGTTTTTCCTTGTAAATATTACTTCTCCTTATGAATATTATCTTTCCTTGTAAATATTACTTCTCCTTGTAAATATTGTTTCTCCTTGTAAATATTACTTATCCTTATAAATATTATCTTTCCTTATGAATATTACTTCTCCTTGTAAATATTATTTTTCCTTGTAAATAGTTATTTTTCCACTTATCTTTCTTTTTCTCACATGGAGTTTTGAAAAATGTCATAATACAACACTATGTGTCCCTACATGTCCCCGTGCGCACTAGTGAGGACAATTCTCACATCTTGATCACTCAAACTCACAGTGATCAAGATTTTGCAATGCAGCGCAGAAGTTAAAAATTCTTCATAGGCATTATATGCAGCTATTGTATAATGTAACTACAGCTTGCCGACACTTGTATTGAAATAGTTTTACTACCAACTGTCCATCTGATAAGTCTTTTCCAATTCAAGAACTTTTTTTTTGCCGCCTTCTGCCCCCTTGGAATTCAGCCATTGTGTTTCCCGCCTTGTCAAATTCAAAACACCATTTTTTTCCACCTTCTCCCTCAAACTAGGTATACACCGGGGTCGATTTCTTCATTAGGGGGTATCAAAGTTAGGAAATCCGCCATTAGAAATTCGCCATTTTTTTTTGATCAAATCCGCCATTACTAATGGCGGATTTGTGAAATACACCTACCCCAGGGTAGGTGTATCATTCAAAACACCATTTTTTTCCACCTTCTCCCTCAAACTAGGTATACACCGGGGTCGATTTCTTCATTATTCTAATAATCTGAGCAGACGGTAGTTTCATAAAGAGTAAGTTTTTGCTGGCGAAATTCAAATTTTCTAGAAGACTGATTCAAATTTCCAATTAACTCGTTCATGATCCTGATCCATCCAGGTAGAACTTGGGATGGTATCTTGTCTTTATTTTTTCTTTTCCTCGGCTTCCTGCTCAGTCTTTCTCTGTCTTCAGCCTTCTCTTTCTTCCGTCTACATTACACAGCTCTATGTCTCGCACACGGATTGAGCCTTTTGTGTGCTCTTGCCGAAGTTTTGGATGCTATCAGCTTCGCTATGTGGACAAACACGGAAGCTGGAAATCTGGCGGGTCCATTGTTGATTGAAGAAAACTCTTCAAAATTCAACTTGCCAGGTCCAACAGGTGAGTTTTTTTTCCCTCTCCACCTTTCACTCAGCACTCACCTCACATTGACATTTTTTCTTTCTTTTAACAAACTCATCAAAATTCAACTTGCCAGGTCCAACAGGTGAGTTTTTTTTTCCTCTCCACTTGTCACTCAGTACATTGAATTTTTTTATTCTTTTAAAAAAACTCATGAAAATCCAACTTGCCAGGTCCAACCAGCAAGTTTTTTTTTTCCTCTCCACTTTTCACTCAACACTCACCTCACATCAATATCCCCTAGGTCAGAAAATTTTAACTTTCCACTCACCTCACTTTTCCTTTTTTTTTTACAAAAAAAAACTAAGTTGCCAGGATTCACAAGTATCCCAATTATAGACAACTTTAAACGATTCGATCTCAGCCAATATTTATTTTATCACAAAACATTGGCTGACAAAGTTGTAGCCCATGATTTCAGCTTTCTTTTGAGCAAAAAATGATGATGATTGGACTTTTAGTTTAGGAGATATGTATGTTTAAAGTTTAGACTGATTCAAATTTCCAATTAACTCGTTCATGATCCTGATCCATCCAGGTAGAACTTGGGATGGTATCTTGTCTTTATTTTTTCTTTTCCTCGGCTTCCTGCTCAGTCTTTCTCTGTCTTCAGCCTTCTCTTTCTTCCGTCTACATTACACAGCTCTATGTCTCGCACACGGATTGAGCCTTTTGTGTGCTCTTGCCGAAGTTTTGGATGCTATCAGCTTCGCTATGTGGACAAACACGGAAGCTGGAAATCTGGCGGGTCCATTGTTGATTGAACGACTAGAGAGAATCATTATATACTTGCGGATGCTAGAATGGAAGCTATTTTAGACCATGACCAAGGTATTATTATCAGCCCTTTCGTCTTTTTTTTACCCTTCTTATATATTTGTTCAAAATCCTAAGACAGTTCTTCTGTAGACAGTCTCAGTGAGGACAATGCCGAGGCGCCTCTTGCGATGCGGAATGAATACCTTTCACACAAAGAAAATTCGCAGGCCTCAAATGCTGATTTCTCTGAGCTGGATCTGAAATAGATCTGAACGGTGTGACTCTCTCTAGTTCTCCCTCCTCAAGTTCTGAGCCCCTGGAGAATTTGAATGCCTACGATTGCCGTCAGTCTTTTTCTGTTCTCCTCTTGTTTTCACCTGTAAATTTAATGAATCATCATTCACTCAATTGTATGTTGCAGATCAATTTTACAATAACTTGAGTCTGCGTGTTCAGCAGGCAGTTTTGCATGCCTGCCTGGTGGCAGCAATTCTTTCAATTTTCGAAAATTCATTGGTTTCATCCTTGTCTTGGTTCCTCATGAAAAGCACGCGTGAACTGTTTACCCTGACAGCATTTGGGCTTGGTGAATCTACCTTCAAGAAGTTGACCCACTTCAAGCGAAACATTGTCGAATCAATCCCAAAGGATATTTGCACAGTAATCAAATGGCTGAAACTCAATCCACTCCTAATTCATGTGGTATGCTGCCCGAATTGCTTTGCAATGTACCCTTACAACTCGGCAACCCAAGCAATGTAATCATCTATCCTCAGGTATTGTTGAAGATACCTCTACTAGAGGAAACTCACCAGACAAGGAGAACTGTCCATAAAATGATTCTAATGATGACCAGATGTCCGGTTGCAGTTGCGGAGCAGATTTGTTTCAGCTCACTACAAATGGCTTGCACCCTGTTAAAATGTATGCATTTCAAAATCTGTGCGAGTGGATCGCTCGACTTTTTTAAAGACATGGAATCACAGAGGCATTAGAGTTAGGAGCTGCACTTGCAAAGAAACCATACAAGCCTGATTTCGAGGCTTCAGACATTCAACACTCAAGAAAGTGGAAGGAATTCTTGGGACCTGATTGAACACAATACACAGCTCAATCTGGTAATTTGACGTTTGGTGTTTTCCTTGACGGAATCAATCCTTACGGTAATCGACAAGCCGGAAAGCATGCTAGTGGAACTTTCATCATTTTGGTCTGCTACTCTCTCCCGGTATCAATGCAATATGAGCCTCAAAACCTATTTGTTGTAGGAATCGCGCCCGGGCCAAAGGAACCTTCCTTGGAGCAAACAAATTGGATTCTACATCCTATTGTCGAGCAGCTCAAAGTCTCATGGCAACCTGGGCTCTAACTTTCACAAACCCACTGCTACCTCCGAGGACGTTGTGTTTTTGGTGCAATTCTTCCCTTCTTTGCCGATTTACCAGCTCTTTGTCGCAGTCTTGGTTATGCAGCACCCACAGCCACTCAAATGTGCTCATTCTGCCTTCTTGAAAAAGCTTCAATCACAAGTCTAGACCCGCAGTAGGTACTCAGTTATGCTCGAGCTCCGTTACTGGGATATTATTGACAATCACGTTGTTGATGCTATGCACAATCTACTCCTTGGGTTGTTAAAGTGGCATTGTCAAAGATTTTGGTGCATGTCTGATGTTACTGACAAGGAAGAACCAAAGGATATTCCAACTAGAGAACTGATGAATTTACTAGCTGATTTGGCAGCCCCCATCTCAATTCCTTCTAGAGCAGACAGTCCAACTGCAACTGAAACTGAAACATCAATTGAGGGATCTGGCATTCCGTTTGACGATCTAGAATTCCCTTCTCATGATACTAGCAATGATATTTTCTCTCCTTATCTTGGTGAGGGTGACTGGGGAGGGCCTTGGACAGTTCCTAGCAGTGAAAAAATTATATTTGTTGATCAGGAAGCATTATATTTCATTAATGAATTTCTTCCACGGATACGCATTCCAAATTGGATCAAGCGAGCTATTCCAGATTTGGAAAAGGCGTCTTTTGGTTGTCTCAAAGAAGATGAGTGGCGCAATCTCTTTACCATTCAGCTTCCATTGATTCTACCAATTTACTGGTCATCTGGTGGACCATCTGCTCATTTGCTCTTTCAAAATTTTGCCCATCTGGTATCCCTGGTCAACTTAGCCCTCAAAAGAACTATGTCCAGTGAAAAAGTCAAGAAATATTGTTATCATAATGTAGAATATTTGAAGATCTCCCTGATACTATTTCCAAATGTTACATTAGCACCAAGCCATCACATGTCAATGCACCTTGCTGAATCTCTTGATAAATTTGGACTCTCAAGGGCTTGGTGGTCTTTTTGATGGAGCGACTTATGGGTATGATTTTGAAAGCCTCACACAACAACCGCCTAGGTTAGTTTTTTCTTTTATTTCTGTTACTTGTTCTATCTAACCACACTTCTTCCCTTCTTTTTCTTTGGTCAGCTTGAAATCACCAGCTTTCTTCTAACCTTTTGTTGCTATGGAAATGTAGAAGCTTTGATGTCAGATCCTGAAAAATTTGCACCTGAGTTCAGACCGCTTCTTTGTCAAATGCAAGATTTCAACAATCCAATCCAATCCAAAACTGAACTGACTCCAAAAAGCCGACAAGAATTTTTGGACCTTCCAACTTCAAGACTTCTAGTAGCCAGAATCAAATAACTATTTCCTGCTTCACATGGAGTGACATGGATTCTTGGCAGAAAATTTTTCCAGAAGACTAAAAGAGATTCATCCTCCTTTCTCTCAGTGAATGGCTCTATAGAAAAACTTACAGATTACTCAAATGATGGTATGATTTATTCTACTTTTCAGAAGAACTCAAGCAACAGTCTTATCAAACTCAAGCCACTCTCCAAGATTCAATATGGACTCATTCAGAAAATCTTTGTGCACAGTTGTACTTTAGCTGATCAAAATTCCTTGACTGATATATGGTTTGTAGTTCAATCACTTTCTCCGGCTGACTTTGTTGAAATTACCTTTTCTGTTTTTGAGTCAGTGCAGTGCAGATACTCCAATTCTATCTGGCTGCACTATTTAAACCATCTACACTCAAATCATTCATCTTTAATCGTTCATTCTTTTCTTTTTCTTTTATCCAATAAATTAAAATCATCTCTACT
>JNCO01002389.1:0-19146 GCA_000785685.1 Uromyces viciae-fabae
GCGGTCGGTCCGCGCGTGGTCGAAACCGCGTGAGTTTGCGGGCCGACCGCGTGAATTTAGTAATGCCCTAATTATATAATTTTTAATATTTTATTTTAAAAATATTTTATAACTCACTTTCTTGAGTTTTAGATTGATTAAGTCTTTGATGATTTTGATTCAAATCTTGACAAATCTGAGTGCTGGAAACACTCTCTTAAACTTCTAATCTTTCTTACCATCAACAGGTGTAGCCTTTCTCCCTGTCATTCCCCATCATTAAATCCTTCTAAGACTCTCTTTTCACCCCGGGAAGGCAGAGTCTTCAGTCCATCATACTTTCCTAAATTCTGCTATCAGGGTTAAAATCAACTTTAGCCTCTTTTAGAGTTTCACACCGCCACAAAGGTGAATACCCGCCTTCATGTATCAGGTACCCCTTTGCTATATTTAATTCAATGTGTAGTTGTTGAATATTATACTTAGCTTAGCATAGTTTTGTACCATGTGTAGCTGTGGTACAAATGCTTTCCATGTGTAGTTGTGGTACAAATGCTTTCCATGTGTAGTTGTGGGAAGTTTTTTTATTCTTTTGATATGTCACAAGTTTGTGAAATATTTTCTCTCTCTGTTATTTTAGGCACACCAGGTGCAATCTGACGGGGGACTTTTGTCGGGCGCGACATTGCGTTGACTGGGTTTCACCCAACCACTGCGCCCACAATTTGCACACGTGTAAGTGCAAATTGTGGGACATGGTTGCCCACCCGCGACGTCAAATGGTTCAGGCAACCATTTCGCTCACCCATCATACAGAAAAACTCCGCATGTCTTGCCATCGTGCGGATTTTTCTGTACAATGGGCAGACGTTGAATAAATTCAACAATGGCTCAACCTATTTCACCATCACGTTGATTGTCTCTCCGACTCAAAATAAAAAAAAATACCAAAAATATATAAAATAAATAATAATAATAATTTTTTTTTTTTCAATAAAATAAATAAAAAAAAACAAAAAATATATAAAATATATAATGATGACAATAATCATAATTGTATATTAAAAAAAAAAAAAATTGCTAAAAAATAAATAACAATTATAATCATTATTTTATTTGTTCAAATGAAAAATAAATAAAAAATTATTAAAAAAAATAAATTAAAAAAGAAAATGAGACAAGAAGGAAATGAGTTTGGTCAACAGTAAGGGAAAAAGAAAAAAACGACTTACAATTCAACAAGTCAAGAGAGTGAGAAATAAATCAGTATGGAGAAAAGAAATAACTAAAGAGAGAAGAAAGATTAGTTAATAAAGAAGTATCAACTTACTTTTTTCTTGGTTGGTTGAGTGAGTAAATAGAAAGAAAAGTCAATCAACAAAAGCAAAAAAAATTCAAGCAATTATGTAGTTTTCTTTTTGTGTAGAAAAAAAATTAAGTCAGTTGAAAGATGAAAGAAACAATAAAAATTGATTTATATATAAAGATCAACTCACTTTTATCTTGTTTGGTGAAGTGAGTGAAAAAGAAAAAAAATCAAAAGTCAAAAGAATCTAAACGATTTTTTCTTTTTTCTTTTTTCGTTGTGTGTAGAAAAAGATAAAGACAGTCAGTCAGTACAGAGAGAAAAGACAAAGATAAGATGAACTGAACTTCTTTTTTGTGGTTGAGTGAGGGAAAAAAGAAAAAATAATTAAAAATTTGATATAACAAAAAAAAGAATTTGAACGATTTGGTTTTCTTTTTGTGCAGAAAAAAAAAGGAAATATTGTTGAATGAGTAAAGAAAGAAAGGAAAATGAACTCACTTTTTTGTTTTTTGGTTGAGTGAGTGAAAATAGTCAATCAATCAAGCAAAGGCAAAAAAAAAAAACAATTTTGCTTTTTTTCTTTTTTTTTTTTGTGTAAAAAAAAATTTTCAGTGAGTCAAAAGAGTATAGAAAAAAAAAGGGAAGATGAACTCATTTTTTTCTTCTTTGGTTGAGTGATTAAAAAAAGAAAGAAAAAACAAAAGAGTAGAAACTCAATCTAAAAAGAAAAAGGAAAGTAATGTGAACAATTCAGTTTTTTTTTGTGAAGAAAAAAAAAAGACAGTCAAGAGAGAAAAGAAAACAGGAAGATGGAAATACTTTTTTCTTGGTTGGTTGAGTGATCAAAAAAAGAAACAAAAGTAAAACGTCAATCAAAAAAAAAAAAACATACTTGATTGTTTTATTTTTTTCTTGTGTAGAAAAAAAGAAACTGTTTGTGTAGAAGAAGAAACATGCAGTCAAAAGATTACAAAAAAAAAGTAAGATTGACCCACTTTCTTCTTGTTGATTAATTGAGTGAAATGAGTAAAAAAATAAAAAATTCAATCAAAAAAAACAATTTAGTTAGAACCAATTCAGTCAGTAAAGAGTAAGGAAAATAGAAAGATTGAGTGATAATGTTTGATTCACTCACCTTTTTCATTGGTTGGTTGCAAGTTAGTGAGAAAAGAATAAAATTGAAAACTTGATCAAAGAAAAATGTTGGTCATGAGAGTTAAAAAAAAAATTTGTTTTTTTTTTGATCAAAAAAAAAAAAATATTTGTTAAAAAAAAACACTAACAAACTGTGAATAAAAAAAATAAAGTCAAGTTATAAGTGAATGACCAGCCGTTAAGCTGACTAATTTGTTGAGCCAGCCAGGTTAACTGATGGGTCAAACTGTGGTGTGGCCCACCCCGCGCGCTCAACAGAGGCCCGCTTCCAAAAATGGAGTGGGTGTGTAGTTTTGATGAAATAAAAATTACTGAGTTTTGAACCTAAATTCATCTTAAATTAAATTGTCCCCAAGCTCTTCTTTCAACCAACCCTCTACCACCTCTAAAACTCCCACGTTTAAATCTATAAATCCAACACATCCGCCGTTGAACAACCTTAACAGGAAACAGTGGGCAGGGTGATGTGTTGAAAAATGCCCAGCAGCGCTGTTTTCACTGATTTTAAAGTAATCACCGGACATATGTGGTTGTTGTTGTTTGTGAGCATGAATTCCCCCCCCCTGTATTCCAGAATATGCAGGGCTCTTGGATGCCGCATAAGTCATCTCAAAGAGGCCAGTGAGGCCCCATAAGCCCACCAGAATTGCATTGAGTATAGCTAATTCTTCCTCAGTCCCAAAAGCCAGCTTATTTGCCAGTACAACTAAATGCTCCAAGTGTATGGCCATCTTTTTTAGAGCTGTCGTGGCCTGAAGATCTTGGATTTCAGACACTTTGATCAGAAGATTGATTTGTTGAGTTGCTTTGGGGAATGATACATGGTGGAAATCATGCCACACACACAGAGAAAAAATGTGGTTGCCTAAAGTTTTTGCGGACACCTTGGGACCACGTTGGTCTTTTGATGTCCTCTCTGCCCAATAGGAAAATTCTATTATGGCAGGTCAGCTAATTGGGAGATGGATAGCACCACTGTACAAGAGGTGCCAAAAAGTAATGAACTTTCTCACCCCTGCATTGTAGGGAATGAGATTTCTAGGCCTCCACGCTGATAAAATTTGATGATCTAGACCTCCTAGCAAGATAGGTTTTGTGTCATTGGAAAAGAAGGGTGTGATATGTGACAAGAAGGGTGTGATATGTGTAAAAAAGGAAGCTAATGCAGAAGGTTTGAGAAATGGGCACAAAGACGGTTTGTTAGGGTAGCTATAATTCTGCCATTTTACAAAAAAAAAAAGTAATGGGAAGTGGAAATGAGGAGGGAAACCGTGAACCAAGAACAAACAGGGATTATGAGCACTTCTGCGACAAGAAAGGCACCAAGTCATTTGGAAACACAATCATAACCTCAAATTTGGGCTGAAAACCCTCACAATCACCCCTGGAGAGGGTATCCATCTTGTTACCTGAAGAAGTGACCCTTCTTGGGGTTGTTGAATATAGTGAGATTTTCATGTTCTTTATTTTTATTCTTTTATTCATTATTATCTTAATCAATTTGAATTCAAAAAAATGGAGTGTAGACACTCCAAATTTATTTTATTCTCACTCACTCAAATGAAAATTCATTAAAAATAAATTCTTAATACTTAAAAAAGACTTCAAAACTCATCTTAAATCAAATCAAAATCAGCAGCTTCAATCTTAATAATCAAGAATCAAACCCAACTGGTATTTTCTCATTCTGATTAAACACATTCAAGTTCCTTAATCAAAAACAAACAAAACAAATCCTTATTTAAATTAGACAAAATAAATAATTTGATTTTAATTCAAAGACTTGTCACATCTTCAAGATCTTTTCAACCTTTTCTGTTCCAGGAAGAACATCTTAATTAAAACCTAACCTCTAAAAATAAGATTCTAATTTCTATTTTTCAGCTTTATTTTTATTTCTAAGTTTCCTCCAATGTTCTCTAAAAACTCCTAAGAGATTGAAAATTCATCAAACTTGCCCATTGGTATTGTTCTTATTCATTATCAAAAACTATCTTGGCTTTTATTTTCATTTTATTAAAAATTTATTTATCTTTTCTTTCTTTGAAATAAAAGTCTGGTCCTAGGATCATTAAAACAATTATTGCTTCAGGGGTGAGGTCAATCTCTTGAGTAACAAGTATGTCTTGTATCAACTTCCATTTGCAGTTTATCAGGAATTCCCTTGAGTTCTGCCTTGCAAACGGCCACCTTGTTTGCTGTCTTGGCTATCCACACCACAAAGGTTTTCCCTTTCTCTGAGCCCAATTTTTTTCAAAACCAAGATTGATCAACGGGTTGTTACGTTTTTGAGACAAGAAATTCCCCTGTGTTTTCTAACCGCTGGAATTGCACCCAATGATTTCCAACACAAACACCAATTGCAAATGATGTAGAGGAGTCTCCAATCATTCCAATATCTACATTTTTAATATTTGGAATTATCCATGTATGTTTGAAACCTGATAAAGTCCCAAGCCAGTAATGTAAATCTTCCAAAATTTTGTTGTTTACGGATCTTTTTGTGTTCTTGTTTTGCCACTTCTTCAGCATTTGGTAAAGAGAAAATAAATAGCATTGCAACTGAGGCAGCAATAAGGATACTTGATTTAAACGTCCCACTAGTATTTCCACCTTGTTGAAAGGAAACAATGTTATACTTTGATTTTCTTGATTCCCAATGGTATTTTGTTGTCAGGGAGTCTGGCAGTTTTATGGAATCTGTTCCATATAAACCCAATAAATTTCTTCTCCTTGCCAAAATCAGAGTATTTTTCTCTGTTTGTTTTTACCACTAGAATTGTAACCCTTTCCACTAGATTGACCATTGAAATAGCCAAAGTTTCACTATGTATGAAGAGATTGTGGTCTACACATCTAGAAAATGAAATAAGGTCAAACTCATATCCCATCAGGTGCTTCCATGCATCCACAGGTCTCCCAAAAGAACTACAGCCGGCGACTCCTCCAAAGGTGATTCACATATATAGTGTAAATTTTTCAGTCTAAAAAGGATTGATTTCAATAACAACAATAAAAAGAATAAGATAAAAAAATAAAAGTAAGATAAAATGATAAAACGAAACAATACCTAAAAAGGGCAACAGCAAGATAAAAGATTACTAAAGATAAGACAGAAAAACAAGTGTGGTGCAAACTGAAAATAAAAATAAAAATTAGTAAAAATAAGAAAACAATGATGAAAAAATAAAAATGATTTTAAATACCAAGAGAGGCCTAAATAGGAGGCTGGTGCACTAGATTCCTTGTATAGAAGAGTCTTGAAGAGTTAGTAAGTAATAAAAAGCGTGCAGGGATGATGATGTGGAAGTAAAATGTGATAGAGATGAGAAAGAGATGTGAAATGTGTAAAAATAAAATAAAATGAATAAAATAAAATAAAATAAAGAAAAGAATAAAAATCAAGTAAAAAGAAAATGTAATAAAATGAAATAATTCAAACTCCAAATCCAACATGCTCCCTGGCACAAAAATCCTATGATTGAGGGCAAAAATTTAGTTTGAGTGATGTGGAAGCTTTAAGTAAATTGACACGGCACAAATCTTTGGTGAGAAGATCAGCTAGATTGTTTGATGATTGAATATACTTGATGTAAATTTTTTTTTTTTTTTTTTTTTTTTCACATCTAAGAAAATGAGATTTTACGTCCATGTGCTTTTTTTTAAAAGATGAGGGATTTGATTCCCCTTTTGCAAAACCTATGGCGCCCTGATTATCTTCCCAAATTATTGTAGGTGAGTTAAATCTAATATTCAGTATTTTATTAAATAATACTTTTATCCACATAATTTCTTTTGTAACTTCAACAAGAGACATAACTTCAGCTTCAGACACAGAGACAGAGATAGTTGGCTGTTTTCTAGAGCGCCAAGACAAGACATTTCCATTCCAGACAGTGAGATAACCAGTAATAGATCTTCTAGTTCTCAGACAATTTGCGTAATCAGCATCAGCATGGCCATAAAATTTATCTTCAGAGTTTTGAGTATTTGTAAAATTTAAACCATGATATTTTGTTTGTTTTAAATATTGAAGTACTTTAATTCCAGCTTTCCAATGATAATTTCCAGGATTTTTCAAAAACTGAGACAAAGAATTTATGGCAAAAGTTATATCAGGTCTTGTGGTGCAGCTAATCGTAATCAGCATCAGCATGGCCATAAAATTTATCTTCAGAGTTTTGAGTATTTGTAAAATTTAAACCATGATATTTTGTTTGTTTTAAATATTGAAGTACTTTAATTCCAGCTTTCCAATGATAATTTCCAGGATTTTTCAAAAACTGAGACAAAGAATTTATGGCAAAAGTTATATCAGGTCTTGTGGTGCAGCTAATATAATTTAATGCACCAATAAGTCTTCGATAATTTTTTCCAGATTTAATGAAATTTTCTTGATCTTGTTTGGATGCATCAGTTAAATAAATTTTTGGAACAGCTGGAGTATTTGACGGAATAATACTGAGTGAGTTGGAGTTTTAGCATTCAATTTCAAAATTTTGTAACAAGAAAAATCATTAACATAACCAAGCATAATGCCTTTTTCAGCTGTAGTTTGAAGCTTTGATCTGAAGTCTTTTTGCGTAAAAATTTAGCTTAAACAACCAAATGGCCTCAGATTAACAATTCTAGCTTTCTTTTTGAACCAAATTTCATAAGGAACTCCGTCACCAGTTTTTGAGGGTAAAATATTTATTAAATCTGTTGCAGTGCTGATAGCTTCTGCCCAGTATTTGAAAGGTAAATTAGATTGATGAAGAAGACATCTAGCTTTATCTAAAATAGTTCTATTTGATCTTTCAGAAAAGGGATTGTGTTGAGGCTTGTAAGGTGGAGAAATAATGTGATTAATGCCATTTTGAATAGTCATATTTTTGAAGATTGAATTACAGCTTGAGGCTTGTAAGGTGGAGAAATAATGTGATTAATGCCATTTTGAATAGTCATATTTTTGAAGATTGAATTACAGAATTCACCACCACCGTCAGAAACAATTTTATTGATGAGTCTTTTTGTTTGATTTTCAGCAAGATTTTTAAATTCCATAAATTTTTGAAAAGTGTCTGATTTTTGTTTGAGAAATTTAACAGTTTTGTATCCAGAGAATTGATCAACAATTGTAAGAAAATAAAGAGCACCAACAGTTGATTGAACAGAAAAAGGGCCAACTAGATCCAAGTGTATGACATCAAGAAGATATTCAGACTTTTCAAAGTGATTTGAGAATGATTGCTTAGTCATCTTGCAGAGAGAACAAGTTTCACAAGTTGCAGGTGAGTTGATTCCAGGAATAATCTGTTTGAGATACTTATCACTAGGATGTCCTAGTCTCAGATGCCATGAATCAGGGGAACAAGAAGACAAATAACTTAAAGCATAATTCATTTCACCAAAAGAGATATCAGAAATCTCAAGAAGATTGTTAGAGATTTTTCCTGACAAGTAAAAACGATTATCAATTTTAACAAGGACATTCCCTTTGTTACCAGACTTAGTGATTATTACTTGATTGTTGAAAAGATTGGATAAAGAAATAAGAGATCTAGTGAGTCCTGGGACATAAAGCACATTTTCAAGAGTAAGTTGCTTTCCAAGATGATTCTTCAATAAGACAGTTCCTTTTCCAGGAGCAATGAGATTATTATTTTTTTTGCCAGTGTTGATATTTAAGTGAACAGGAGTCAAGTGAGAAAAAAATTCCTTAAAATTGATCATGTGGTGACTAGCTCCAGAATCTAATACAGTTGGTTTCATCACGTCAGAACTAGCGAATAAAAGTGTTGGAGGATCAGCTGAGATGAGAGCTGGGTTGATCATTAGCAGGTTTTGGACGTGTTTCAGAATGAAGTAACCAGCAGTTAGACTCAGGATGAAGAGCTTTAGGATTGTTCCAGCCAGGTTTACAAGGATGTTGAACTCTTTTCTTATTGTTATTAGACCCCTTTTTTCTTTTCATTATGATTCTCATACAAAGCAGTAGCAGGATTGGATTCATTTTGAGCATTCTTAGTTTCAGTTTTTTTGACTCTAGACTCTTCAAGATAGACAATTTCTTGTAATTTATTTAAGGTTGCTTCAGGATCCTTGATGATTTCTTCATTCATAATCATGGAATCTACCACATTCCACATATCAGATGATAATTTAGATAAAATAGTATAGCATAAAATGTCATCAGGGACTCCAAGTTGAACAACAGCAATATCAGTCATCATTTTTCTACACTCAGTAATATAAGTCTTCAAATCCTGTTTAAATTCTAGTCTCATAAATTTTAACCAAAGTCTTCCACGGTTGTTAAAAGATTTTGAGGCATATCTATCATTAATTTTAGACCAAATAAGAAAGGGATCTTCATCAATGTCAGGGGTGATAACAGCATCAAAAGCAGATTCTCCTAGATGTCTCATAATTACATCCACAGCCTGAGCCCTCTTTTTGTCATCAGAGGCCCTAGCAGCAGCAGAGAGTTCTTCAGGTTGAGATTTGAGACAGACTTGTAAGATTTCTTTGGCCTTGAGATGAGCTTTCATTCTTGATAGCCATTGTGGAAAGTTATTGTCATTAAGTTTAGGTATGTTGGATTTTTCATGAGATTCAGACATATTTGAGATTTGTTTAAAAAAACTGATTGAGTGGATAGGATGAGATGTAGATTCTGTTGCCCTATTAGCGATGTTTAAAATAAGGGAAATCCTTGAGGAACGAGTATTTGAACCCGTGTTCGTTTGTCGGAGAAACAAGGTTGTAAGTATTTTCCGATGTATAAATCGCCAACAACTGTGTTACGGTGTGGTTATATTTTGATTATTGTTCTAGAATTTAAGTGGATATCGAATATTGACTGGAAATCTGTAAATTTTTCAGTCTAAAAAGGATTGATTTCAATAACAACAATAAAAAGAATACGATAGAAAAATAAAATTAAGATAAAATGATAAAAAGAAACAACACCTAAAAAGGGCAACAGCAAGATAAAAGATGACTAAAGATAAGACAGGAAAACAAGTGTAGTGCAAACTGAAAATAAAAATAAAAATTAGTAAAAATAAGAAAACAAGGATGAAAAAATAAAAATGATTTTAAGTACCAAGAGAGGCCTAAATAGGAGGCTGGTGCACTAGATTCCTTGTATAGAAGAGTCTTGAAGAGTGAGTAAGTAATAAAAAGTGTGCAGGGATGATGATGTGGAAGGAAAATGTGATAGAGATGAGACAGAGATGTGAAATGTGTAAAAATAAAATAAAATGAATAAAATAAAATAAAATAAAGAAAAGAAAAGAATAAAAATCAAGTAAAAAGAAAATGTAATAAAATGAAATAATTCAAACTCCAAATCCAACATATAGTAAGATTTTATTATCAAAATCTAGCACCATTAGATAAGGCCATTGGGTTGGCTTTGTTCAAATTTGGCAGTAAGCCTTTTCCCAATCAAACAAGCCAAGAAAAACATTTGATTTAAAGTCTTGAAAAAATGATGAGACTCACACCAACGGTGGGCCAGCTACGCTACTTGTAGCGTGTAGTGTAGCTTATTAAGCTACGCTACAAAAGCGCTACTGTTAGAGGTTTCTTTTTGCAACTAATGCTACTTTTTTTTTCCAAAAAAAAAAATAATAATTTAGCATAGCATAGCATAGATGCCCCAAAATAAAGTTAATGCTACCAAGATCTCCTGTATTCTGTTGTGTAGCGGTGTTATTTTTTGAAAACGCTACACTACAGTAAAGTGTAGCTCAAGCAACCGCTACGCTACATGTGAGGATAAACCTGTTAGTTTTTCCAAGTGCTAAACTTCAATTTAGTAGCACAAGCAACCAATTTAACATAGCATGTGGTATTTACAGCTGGAGGATTCTTCATTTAACTTGTGTTTTCTTCAAAAAACAGAAAAAGAGAACTTTTGACAAATGATAAAACTTGATGAAAAAAAAAGACTCAGCAAAAAAAAAAAAAATGAGTTGGAATTAAAAACCTTTTCTGGCAAGAAAGAATTGAAATTTTTTTGGAGAGAACAAGTTGAAACTTTTTCTTTTGAACAAAACAGAAAAAAAAAACTTCTGAAAAAAATAAACCTTCATGAAAAAAAAAGCTTATAAGAATAAAAACAAGAAAATACATATTTGAAACAATCACCCTGATAGCCTGTGAAGATGAGAAAATTAATGAGGCCGTTTTATTTTGTCTCAATGAGGGGATTCTGGAGTGTTGATATTAAATCAATTGAAGTTAGATGGACTTGATAGATTCAGTGCAATAACTTTTGAACCACTGGGCCAATTTTGTCAAAACTTAGTTAAAATGAAAGCTGAGATCATTCTCTACAACTTTCTTTGCAATAGTTTGGTCCATAATGTCAGAATGACTCAAAAATTCTAAAAAGAAAAAGAAAACAAAACATACAACAAAATGTTTTGAATTTAAAAAGAAAATTAATTAATCATTCTTTAGTGGAATAGTTTTGTCCAAGAAGACTTAACAAAAAACTAAGGCAAGTCAATTAAATAATTTTTATTTATAAAATTATTTAATTAAAAAATTTTAAATTAAAATTAAAATATAAAATTAAAAATTTTATATTTTATAAAAATTTTAATTAAAATAAAAAATAAAAATTTTAAATTAAAATTAAAATATAAAATTAAGAATTTTATATTTTATTAAAAATTTTAATTAAAATTAAAAGTTATAAATAAAATTATTATTATTGAAAATAATAATTAAGAAATATTAAATTAAAAATTTAATTTTTATTAAAAAAATATATTTAATAAAAAATAATTAAAATAATTAAAACAAATCGATTTTGAAAAATGACGTCACTGACTTTATTTTTCTTTTCTTTTTATTTTATTTTTCGTAGTACAGCACGATGATGTCATGAGTCAATGACATCATCGAGAATCATTTTCAATTATGATTTTTAAAAATCATCAAGCGAAATTCGAATCAAAGAATCAAGCAATAAAAATTTTTAAAATTAACATTAAAAATATTAAAAAGATTTAAAGCAATTATTAAAAAAATAAATAAATTAATTAAAAATTTTATAAATTAATTAAAAAATAATAAAAATAAATAATCAATTGATTTAAATTTTAATCTTAATAAAATTTAAATATTCATTAAAAAAATAATTTAAAATAATAAAATAAAATATAATATTATCAAGATCTATAATTTCATTTAAAATAAATTTAATTAAAATTAGTTATAGGCATTTAAGATAATTGCCTTTAGGTAAATGAATTTTTATTTTAATAAAAATAAAAATATTATCAAATTTTCTTATTTAAAATTAAATTTATAAAAATATATATTTGTAAATTTTATTCATATATTGTTTAAAATTAACTGAAATAAAATTTCCTTTAGTTGCCAATTTTTCACACATAATTCACTCTTTTAGGAGATCGATTTATATATTTGTAAATTTTATTCATATATTATTTAAAATTAACTGAAATAAAATTTCCTTTAGTTGCCAATTTTTCACACATAATTCACTCTTTTAGGAGATCGATTTGACTGAAGTTGAGTGAGCCAGCATGTGCTGATTTGGATGATCCTAAGGAAAATGTAATGAATCAAAAGCAGCTATTCAAGGCTGTTGGTTTAGTAGAAAGGATTTGAATAACCAATGGCACAATTCAAGTGAAATGGGTCCAATATTGAACCTCTATTCATCATTTTTTCGAAGGAATCCATATGTGTAATGATTCAAAAAAAGCTATTGAAGGATTTTGGTTCAAGAGAAAGAGTTTGAAGAACCAATGACACAATTTAAGTGAAATGGGTCCCATATTGAACCTATTTTCATTATTTTGTCAAAGGAATAACTCATGGTAGTCATGAAAAAGGATAAAATAAATAAAAAAATACAAAAAAACACAAAAAAGAATTTGTCAGTAATGTGAATGGCTAACTTGAAAAAAAAAGGGAGATCTAACTAGGTGTACCATGTTTGTGGGTGAGAGCTTCTTTTATGTTTTTGGGTGTCTAGTTGTTGCTTTTTTTTTTTGTCTTTTTGTCTTTTTGTTTTTTTTTTCTTTTTTTTTTTCTTTTTTTTTCTTTTTTTGTTTTGGTGGAATTATGGGGTAGGTTTATGAGTTTTTCTTTTTTGGATTGTGGGTTAGGTGAACCTTTTTTTTTTTTCTTTATTTTTTTTTTGGTTGAATTGTGGGTTACGTTAACCAGTGTTTTTCCGTTTTTTTTTCATCTTTTTTTTATCTTTTTTTTTGATGAAAATTGGGTGAGTTTTTTTTTTTCTTTGTGATTGAAACCTGTAGCATAGCAACACCCGTAGCACAGTGTAGGGTAGCTCAAGACCAACTATGCTACCAGGCATAAAATTTTTCTGTTAGTTGCACCCAAGTTATGCTACAAGCTTTTGCAACTTCGAAAATGTGATAAAACTACAGGCACCCAAAAAAAAAAAAAAAAATATGCTACATAGTAGTGTAGTGCAAGTACAAATTGAGCTAACGCTACACACTGCTAACTTAGAAAAATGACCGCTACGCTGCATGTTTTTGGTCAAAAAGTGTAACATAGCGTGGCAGCCCACTGTTGCTCACACAAAGTTGTCCCAGGTTGTCTTGAAATTATCTTTATTGACAAAGCTATTCACAGATGGAATCATCATGTCATTTTGGGGGAAAGACATATCATTAATAGGGTGTGTTGAGCCATCACCATTCACTACCACCCCCATAGGGTTTGTCCAAAACAAACCAATCTTGGCAAATACTTCTTCCCTCAAAAAAGGACCAAACATTCTACGTAGAGCAGTTCTTTTTTGAATAGCCTTCTCTAGTTTATCCTTTTCCCAGCTTGCAGATGAGCAGTTTGGTGGTGCATACCATACTAGATCTCCTGGATGATGATTTCCTGGAATCCATTGGTCAAAAAAGTGGATAAATTCAGAAATAATATCGTCAAACTCAGGGAGAAGGTTTCCCTCCAGGAGAATAGATTTCCACAGTTTGATGTTAATTTCACACACAACCTTCTCAGGCAAGTGCAATGATTTCTGGTATTATTTAAAATGTTTGTAGTGTCTATAGTAGCTGGGATTGCAAAATCATGCATACTATTTGTTTTTGTGAACAAAAACCATTTCCAATGAGGGATGTTGCAAAAAAAATTATGAAAGAAAGACATAGAAACATATGTTACACTGCCAGCATTGTTAAATCAGTTCAGTGCATCCTAGTTAATCTAGGATGCACTCATCTAATTTGAAATTGGTTAAAATCAACTGATTAAATATAAAATATGTTGTAAATAACAGAAAACTAAAAGCAAATTTTATTACGCATTAGAAAACATTACATTTTTAATTTTTATTTACAATTTTATTTATTTATTATTTAATTTAATCTATTATTTAATTCAATTTATTATTATTATTAAAAGAAATTTAAGATATTTTAATTACCTAAAAGCAAAATAAATAATTGTCGTGCTTCTTTTTATTGATTATTAATATTTTAATTTTATTTATATATATTTTTCTTTTATTATATTTTATTAATTTATTTTACTTTATTAATTTATTTTACTTTATTAATTTATTTTACTTATAATTATAATGACTAATATTTAATCAACTGTTTTTATTTTATTTTGATAATTTTAACTAATAATATATTGTTATTTAATTCTAATTTATTTATGATAATTTTTAATTATAATTTTTAAGAACACAATGATAATTTTTGATTATTCTTATTTTTAATGATATGAAAATAAAATGATAAAATGATGAAACAAACAAAATAAAAAAAAATATTGTTATGAAATAAAATTGAATCAATTGAATCAATTTTGATAGTTGATTTTAAGTTCTTCATTTCTTTCTTTTTCAACTCATTATATCTGAAAAAGAAAAACAATTTCACATTAGTTTATTTCTTTAACTTTATTTTTAATTCTCTCTCACAAATTATTTTATCTTATTTCAATTATTTCACGTTATATTTTATTTTTAATATTTTTAATTATTTTTAATTTCGTCATATTTTATTTATTTTGTTTTAGTTCATTTTAATTAAAAACAATTTTATATTTTATATCTTGTTTCTTTTATTTTGATATATTTTAATCTAAAACAATTTTATGTTTTATGACTTACTGATTTTATAAAAACACCTTTCATTCTTTTATTCTTGATTTTTATTTTAATTTAATTTTATTTTCATCTATTTGATGAATTTTATTTTTAATGTTTTTAATCAGTTTTTTATTTTTAATGTTATCTTTCAACATTATTTATTTTATTTTGAACCTTTTACTCACTTGTTTCATTATTTGAGTTTTTAGTTCTTTTTATTTTCTTTGAACTTTGAAATGTTTGACAAAATCAAGGCCCATACCTTGAATGTGTGTTTAATCAGTTGTGTTTAACCAATATTAAATTGGTTGAGAGCATCCTGGATTAACTAGGATTCATGCAACTGATTGAAAAATTCTGGAAGTATTAGGTTCCACTCATTCACAAAATAAAAGTTTTTTGTTCCTTTTTCTGGAAAATAGTCAAATATAATTTTGTTTAAATGAGAACAATCATAAAAGAATAATCAATCTTACTCTTACTTCTTTTCCCAATTGAAGCCTTGATTCTCATTCACCTGTCTCCTTTTTTCAGAAAAATGAGGGTTGTAGTTCCTACCAAAATAGTCTTGTTTCCTATTATCTCCAGAACTAACTGCAGGAAAAGACCAGGTCTCTTGTAAACCAGGTCTACTTTTTTGACCAGTGTTTAACAAATAATCAAATAAAACATTTAATGCAGGAAATATGAGCTAGAAGTTTTAGCACATGTATTTCAACCTTATTGGAATGTAGGATACAAACTTTATCCACGGGAAAGCAAGAAATTTTGCTATTATGTTTACTTTTTCAAAATTTTGGTGTATGGTCCCAATTTTTGCAAAAGTACATGTAAATGCAAGTTCTTTTGATTCCCCATGGATAAATTTTTTTTCCCCATTCCAATAAGGTTGAAATACCTTTGAAAAAAGTTTTAGCCCATATTTCCTGCATTAACTATTTTCATTTATTTTTTATTTGGTTTTGTATACTCCCTGAATAAGGGTTACTTCATTATAACTTTGAGCTAAAAAAGCTTTGAATATGGGGCAAGGGTTCTCAGGAGGGTTCCCAGAAAATTTGGTAGTTATAGTGCGTTGAAAAGTATTTTTAAAAAATATCTGGAAAAAAAAAACTTGACATCCTCTGGAGGTCAAAAGGGTGGTGCACAATAAACTTTGCGTGGTTCCAAAACCTAATGAACTTAAATTAAATTTAAATTAAAGCAGATTGTTTTTTGAACCACCCAAAACCTGTTGTGTACCACTGTTTGGCATCAGGAGGCCATCAAGTGTTTTTTAATTTTTTTAAATCATTTTTAGAAATACTTCTAGGTGTCCTAAAATTACCAAACTTTTTTGCCAGCATCCTGAGCCCCCATACTCCGTCCTCTGAGCTCATGTACCAAAATTTTGCAAAATTAAAAGCAAAACCTACTTTTTTTTGCTTCCCTGTGGAAAAAGCTTTTACTCTATATTCCAATAAGGTTGAAGTACATGTGATAAATCTTTAGGCCATGTTACCTGCATTAACCAGTTTTTTTTATCTTTTATTTGACTTTGTGTACTCCCTAAACATGGAGTACTTCAAATTTGTTTTTGGAGCTAAAAAGCTCAGAAGATGGAGTAGGGGGGCTCAGGATGCTGGGAAAAACGTTTGATCACTTTAGGACATCTGCCTGAGCCTTTGGCTGAACCAATAGTGGGCCAGCTACGCTACATAGTTGCTAATGTTAGCGGGCTTTTTTGTCCCGCTAACACTACAGGCGAAAAAAAACCGCTCTTGTAGCGGTAGCGTAGCATTAACGGTTGTGCCCTGATAGTGGCTAATGCTAAATGGTAGTGTAGCAGCCAGCTACGCTAAATGGTAGTGTAGCGGCCAGCTACACTAAATGGTAGCATAGCGGCCAGCTACACTAAATGGTAGCGTAGCGGCCAGCTACACTAAATGGTAGCGTAGCGGCCAGCTACACTAAATGGTAGCGTAGCGGTCAGCTACGCTACCGGGTTGCTGGAGGGAGCAAGTCACTTCCTCCAGAAACCCCGGTTGTTGGAGGAACCCCTACAGCCGCTACGCTAACGGCTAGCGTAGCAGTTTTTTTGGGGGCTACGCTACCGGTGAGCCTAGCGGCCCTATTTTTGGAGCTAACTCCAAAAAGAGGGCCGCCGGGGTTTTCCACTACACTACAGCTACCTTGTAGCAGCGGAAAACCCCCGCTAACACTACATCAATGAGGAAAAAGGATTTTTCCGCTATGCTAACGTGTAGCGCCCAAATAGCGCAGTGTAGCATAGCGGCCCACCGTTGGCTGAACCCCAAACTCACAAATAAGCCCTTTCCCACCGGACTTTTCATTTGTTTTTTCCCCTTTTCTTTCTTTCTTTTATTTTATTTTCTTTTTTTTTTTCTTTTTTTCAACCAAAGTTGACAAAAGGAAATTTCTGAATGTATGTGTTACTCTAAATATTCCCAAGAGGACTCAAGGTTGTGAAGGATAGTACAAGCTCTCTTGAACTCTGTTGGGGTATAGGGCCGGATTTATGTAAGATAGCAGTTTGACTGCCAGCAACCACAACAGCAGATCTTGTGCGCTGAGCCGCCAGTCACATGAAGCCAAGAATCCCCCTCAACTTGTAGACTATGGCCTGTGATACCAAACACACCCTTGGATTGGAGATGATGCTCCATGGCCGCAGCTACAAGGCAGAGTGTCAGATTGACTCTCTTCCCCCCTGACATGTGGCTAAATAGACCATCTGTTGGATGGCTGCAACATGTTGTTTTTCTGGTGCTTTTCTCCACTCACATCCTCTTTCCTTTTCTTTTCTCAATTTTACTTTTCATCAAAAATTCAAAATCAAATGAAAAATTCCTTTTTCTTCATCAAAAATTAAACAAAAATAATTAAAAATGAATCAAACTTTTCCAGTCTCTTTTCTAATTTTTCTTGGTAACAGTCTCACTGATTTTTAGTTGTTAGTGATTCAAATAGTTTTGATGTTTAGTTATCAATAAATTAGTAAAAATTACTATTCTATAATATGTGTAGTGGTATTACAGATATGGTTAGTTTATAGTCTTTAACATGTGTAGGTATGTTAAGAAAAGTTAAGCATGTGTAGTTGTGCTTATTTTCTCCCATGTGTTGTTGTGGGTATTACTTTAGTAGTTGGGTAGTCTTTTTAGTCTTGTAGAATTTCAAAAAATGTGACATGTTCTTTATTCTTCTTTATATTTGGCTTGCTGTTTTAGCGATCAATTTGATTAGCTGGTTACTTCGATTATACGAGAGTAACAATGAGAAGTAGCCAACCTTTAGCGATCAATTTGATTAGCTGGTTACTTCGATTATACGAGAGTAACAATGAGAAGTAGCCAACCTTTAGCGATCAATTTGATTAGCTGGTTACTTCGATTATACGAGAGTAACAATGAGAAGTAGCCAACCTTTAGCGATCAATTTGATTAGCTGGTTACTTCGATTATACGAGAGTAACAATGAGAAGTAGCCAACCTTTAGCGATCAATTTGATTAGCTGGTTACTTCGATTATACGAGAGTAACAATGAGAAGTAGCCAACCTTTAGCGATCAATTTGATTAGCTGGTTACTTCGATTATACGAGAGTAACAATGAGAAGTAGCCAACCTTTAGCGATCAATTTGATTAGCTGGTTACTTCGATTATACGAGAGTAACAATGAGAAGTAGCCAACCTTTAGCGATCAATTTGATTAGCTGGTTACTTCGATTATACGAGAGTAACAATGAGAAGTAGCCAACCTATAACAACGTAATGTATCGCTAAGTTAAATTTGAGATGAAAGAAATAATGAAAGAATTAATGAGATGAGGTTTGACTAACCTAGAATGCACAAGCACGTAACGTGAGTGAGTCTAGTTGTTTAGAATAAAACTAGCTGAAGAAAATAGACGGTACAATGTTAGAAGACTATTTATATCTAACAACTAGGTTTAAGAACTAAGCCCCTCCTGCTGTGCAACCTTATCACTACACGCAGCCATCAAACCGCAATACCCCCCCTCTTTCATTGATTCATCAGCTTCAACACCGAGATCCAGTCATCTTGACGAGGTTTTGCCAGCGCTTTGGTTAGGCCATCAGCTTGCATGTCTCTTGTCGGCACGAATTGGATGGTAACAAGCTTTGCCCTAACCTTCTCTTGTATCCAGTGATAGAGAATATCAATATGACGTGTTCTGTGCTGAAACATAGAATTTTTAGCCAGAGCTATCGCGCTTTGATTATCTGCCCAAATTGGGATAGGTCCTTCATTAGGTACCTGCTTGGCTCTATCGGTATACCTAATGAAGGACCTATCCCAATTTGGGCAGATAATCAAAGCGCGATAGCTCTGGCTAAAAATTCTATGTTTCAGCACAGAACACGTCATATTGATATTCTCTATCACTGGATACAGTGATCCGCGTCTGTGAAGATAACCAATTTGCCGTCACCACCACCAAGTCGAATTGCAAAGTTCGACGTCTTTGAGAGATATCTTAATAAGCGAATAAAAGCACGCCAGTGAACCATACCAGGCTTTTCGAGGTATTGGGAAAGCTGAGAAACGGTGAATGCAATGT
>KN361526.1:9078-19132 GCA_000785685.1 Uromyces viciae-fabae
GTTCAAATATTTTCTGCATTTCTACCTCTTCATTTCGTCTTTTTTTTGCTGTCTTATTACCTTGCGGCCGGTCCATCAGATTTGGACTTTCATCTGTTACGGAAACAGAGACGGTATCATTGGTGGCTGTAGAAGCAAGTGAATCACTTGTTGTCTCAGGTTTTGTATCTAGTGGCACCTTTGACTTTTTAATGCGTGGTTTGTGGTTGAGTTTGTCCATGGTGCCCAACCATTTTGGCGACATCTTCAAGATTATCCAACAATGGTCCAAGATGAACGAGTGACCCATTTCAGCTTTGTACAGCTCTTTTGCCTCAGATAGCTGAAACAAAACAAATAGAAGAGAACAGCATCATTAATAAATGAAATAAAAAAAACAAAAAGAAAAAGAGTAACCTCACACTATCTTCAAGGCTTTTCCCACTGCTAAGGCGATATTCAACTTGAGCATAAAAGCTACAAAACTTGCTGACACGTTGTTGGATTGTGCTCCAGCGACACTCCAGCGCATTTTGAAGACGGGTTGGTAGTGGCTTGAAATTGGATGTGTGTTTATTCTCTTCATTAAACTCATTGACCATTTCTTCATAAGCCAGGAGGATCCGTTCCCAAAGGGCCTTCCCAGTCTGGTTGGTGCCAATGATTTGGTCGCGAGATGTATTGATCCATGCAAGACAAAGATTTTTGTCTTCTTCAATTCGCCAATTTGGATTTTTTTTCTTGGGTTCAGTAGTGCTGTTTGTTTGTTGGTTTTTGTGGTCTTTTTTCGGTTTCAAGTCTTCTTTCTTCCCTTTTGGAGTGATTTGATCAGTTGCATCTTTGGTGATGGTAATATTGTCCGATGAAGGGTCGGTTGTGGAAGAAAATAGTTAGGGATCAAAAACAGATTCATTCATCATATGAGACATCAAGTTTTTTTTGGACGGAAGAAGGACCAGATGGGAGTTGGACAGCTGGGAAGGAGAGCCGCCAAGCTTCACGGCTCTCAGAGGTGTGGATAAAACTTGGGGACCTCTGGCGGGTCTGGCTGGAGATGCTCTAACGTCAACTGCTTGGTTGACCATAGGAGTTGTCTCTGCGCGGACTCCAGTGGTGGTCACCACTAATGTGGTTAATTTAGACGTGATTAGGAAGTGCTCCTCTTGAAAAGTTCTGGTGGAATTGTTGAGTCTCATTATTTTGGATCTGTGGGTCTTATGTCTTGCATTTAACTGACTCTTTCTTATTTTCTTTCCCAAATCTCATTCCACTGCCTCAGTCAAATGAAAGTTTGGCTTTTCTTCGTATTGTTATTTTCTTTGACTGCTGATCCTGATCTTTTGTGTTTAAGTTATACTCTACGCCTCAAAAAACTCTCACTTGAAAATAGTGTTCAACGTATTGGTCTTTTGTGAACGCTATCAAATAATTCCTAAATTTTGATAAGTCGATCGTTATTACCTCAAAAAATCCATGTTGTACTCGATATATATTACCTTGCTTTAGCCAATTATTATGATGTGAAACTAAAATTGTTCTAAACATTATTTATTGACTTTCACACTCTGAAAATATAATCCATGCCTTGATCTCTGCATCTAATTCTCTGGCCTCCAGGTCATTAGCGTTAGGCGTTGGTCCTTAGGGTTAGGGATCTCATGAAAAACGGCAAGGCGTCAATCCCGTGAGAGTGGTGAAACCACACCAAGAGGCCATGTGTCTTGATCTTCTGAGGATAGAGACATCTCCTTTTATTACACAGAGGCCTGTCACCTGTCTCACGTTACTAAAATAAAATGGTATCTGTACACGAACCTCTCTTAAGACCTCGCGGCGTTGGCGCCGCGTGTTCTCTAGTAGTATAGTACAGGGGGGTGGCCACAGGTGATGCAGTATTTCAATTTTTGTCTCATAATTTACAGATTTAATTTTTCTTTTATTTCTGTTATTAGCTTGACACTCTCCAGGGGGTGTGGGTGGTGTGGAAAAAACATTGACTGCAAAAGTTTTTTAGAAATGGTAGTCTTCACCAGAGCCTGTGAGGGGAGAGAATTCAAGCAGGTGATGCTTCAAGTATAGCTTCACCACTTCTTTTCCCGAAAAATGTGACACGCTCGGGATCAGACGACAGCAACATCTGAAGGGAGGCCCATGACCGCGTTTGCCAAGCTGGCGCTCTATGCAAGGTTCGACGATGTTACAGGTCAGATAAATATGCAAATATGCTTCAGCTGTTCCAACCCCGATCCAAGCCATGGCTGGCGATGAGGGGCCATGGCGCACCGGCAAAGAGTTTTTGCGTGTGATCGATTGTTGCGGCAATTTATGTAATGTGTTTTCATACAATTCAAGATGATCAATGAGATTGTTGCAAACCAAGGAATGATCTAGAGGTTAGAGGTAGTAGATGTAGTAAACCCGGCCCATCACTTGCAAACACTCGGATACACGTCTGAAGAGGTTAAGCACTTGAAAATACGATACAATATGAGACGGGGCTGCATTGAACGAGCATCGGCCGAAGGTAAAGTTGGAAGTAGATCATAGCATCGTTGACACAGGAAAGAACAAACAGCAAACATCAATATGTTCAGTAAAAAAATGATGAGATAAAAACGAAAAAGAAAAACAAATTGTGAGTGTCCATCGATTTGATGCTCAGTTCCCGGGGTGCATGAAATTATCACCTCAGATCGGGGTTCAGTCGGACGCAGTCATTTCCTTGTGAAACAGCTAAGTGGTCGCTGTACTAGGAGATGTGAAGAAGAGTTAAGACTGTCAGATCATCATACATACTCAAGCTTTCACTATGATTGCCATGGCCAATAGCTGTAAACTTTTTGAGCTAGCCGCTGTTCGAGAGCGAATATGAGGATTTGTGCGAGCAGGAGCGATCGTAGCCCAAAGGACGACAAGCTCAATGCAGCGAGAATCGCAACGACAAAACTTCATCATCTATTTCAGAGAAGTTCTCGATCTATCGAAATATCATTGACTCGTTAGTTTCAATGACCAGCAACTAACGTCCGTGTTTGCAGATGTCAGGCACTTGAATTTTTCTTCCTTTTGCGTATGTTTTAAGTTCTGGTGATTTCACAACCTTCAGGAGGAGAATGAAACCTTGTTGGTAAAATTATTTAGCTGGGTCATTCGTTCCTCCTTGTCCTAAGGCTTAAGATTAACCCAGAGTCCTATGCACAGTACAAAAACCCACTCTGACATTGCCCCGTCTCGATTAATCAATCCTCTCTTGACATTTGGCAACTGGCTTTTGGCTAGACTTGAGCAAGTAGCACCAGTGCCTAGAGAGAAAGAAACTCAATTCATCTCGCTGGAATTTATTATTTTTCAATTCTATAACTTGTGCAAGTCGCTCTGAATTCATCGAGAAGCCTGCCAACAAGAATCAAATCGATTAGATATTATCGATAATATTAGAGGACAATATAAGATAGACGTATAAAATGAAATCTCCACATAACCATGATAAACTCAAATTAAGATCGATATTAAATCTCCAATCCTCAAGAAGCTCCTTGAAGTCTTATCCAACTGTTTCTCCTGATATGCACGCCGCTATCGAGAGGGAAAACGACCAAAGTAGAAGCCTAGCTCCGACAATAAATCCTATCATCCATTTCTTCAGTCCCCCCACCTCTAACGCTGTTGAGCAGCCTGTCCAAAAGTCTCCACCAATTTCAGTTCTCCGAGCTTTGAGCATTATCGCCGTTTGTGTCACAGCTTTTATTGTCAGCGTAAGCTTGGGAATTTTTCGAGTTCAAAATTTATCGGAATAAATTTAGCTAGACAAACGATTGAAAGTGTTAAAAAGCCCTTCCTTTTTTTACTCTAGAACGCTACTTCTTTGTCATTGAACCTTTTGATACCTAGCATCCAACGCGAACTAGGTAGCTGATTTCCCATTTTTCATGATGAGACAAAATTCATTGATTCGGGGTTTCTTTTGGGTATTTTTTCCCTTAATATAGGTATTGAAGCAAGTGATTTGCAGTGGGTCTCAAGTGGATTTCCGCTTGGCTACGGTAGTTGTTTATTGTTATCTGGAAGACTAGCCGATCTGGTTAGTTGAATATTATAGCCATTGTTGCCATCTTCAATTTCCTGCATTTTTCGCACTACAACAAACCTCTCCCTCGAAGATATGGCCGGGTAGAACTGAAGTTTCATTCTTGTTTGTTCTGTCGAATCTCGATTGAATTGTTATTTATTTGGTTCGTGCTGCTTCAAATTTCACGATGGTAGTACGGCCACAAGCGATTTATTCAAATCGGTACAACGTTTTACGGTCTATCCTCCTTGGCTTGCGCTCTCTCTCGTACACATGTCCAACTTTCAATTTTTAGAGTCTTTCAAGGACTTGGAGCTGCTGCCACCGCACCTTCATTGATTGGCGTGCTTGGTAATCATCTTGAAACAGGATCAGCACTCAAGAGAATCGGCTTCGCTTGTCTGAGCGCTGGGGCTCCATTGGGTGGTACTTTCGGGTTGCTGGTTGGTGGATTTATCACCGAAGGAACTCGGCCTGGATGGAGATCCGTGAGTTGCAATGTTGATCTCTTCTTTAAAAGAATAAAATTACATTGATGTTCTAGTCGTTATATGATCTCTTTTACCGAGAAAAAGAAAAACGGGACTGAAAGAAGAAAAATAACCTTTCTTCTCTTTCCTTTTTTATTGGAATTTGTTTTTTCATCTCGTAGTTCTTTTATCTATGCGCCGCCTCATCCCTAACTGTGTGCTTCCTTGCAACGATAATAATCCCAAAGGATATCAAGAGAGAAGGGGAATCAAAAGGAAACAGCAGCATAGATTGGCTCGGAGGTATTTTAATTATGACGGGATTAACATTATTAACCTTTTCCTTAGGTATCAGCTCCAGAGAAGGCTGGAATAAAGTCGTCGTCTTGCTTCCGTTTATTTCCTCATTAATCATTTTAACAAGCTTTATAATTTGGCAAAAGCATTTAACGAAAGCTCTGAAGAGCGCGAATGAAGCTGAAGGCGATTGGAAAAGTAACCCAGAGCCAATCTTAAAGCTCGATTTGTTTACCAGGCATCATCATCAATTTTCCATTGTTTTGATTGTTGTTTGCCTGCTTTGGTTTGGCTTTGTTGTGCAAAACTTCTTCTTCCATCAGTAGTTGAGTCCTGCAAATTTTCCTTCCGCTTCTAATCTTCTCCCAGTCGCCACCAATGCGGCAGTAACATTCAAGGCTCTACGAAATTCTACGGCGAACGGGGGCTGTACTACAGTTATTGATGAGATCGATGGTTTTGAAAACAGCCTACAAGATTATCTGCGACTAGACTTAACCCAATCCGTCCTGCGGTTTATTCCAATGTAAGTCCCGTTGAATATTCGATAGATCCATGAGAAAATCTACTCTCTTGAAACAAGGTTTATCTGATGAAAAATATACCACAGGCTTGTTTTGGGATTACTTCTGAACATAACGTTCGGATTTTTATCCCATATCATTCCAGCCCAATTATTAATGGTATTGGGATGTTTGGGCACCGCTATCAGTTGTCTTCTCTCGGCAGTAATGGACACATCAGCTACCTATTGGTCCTATAATTTTGCATCAGTTGCCCTGTCTGTTGTTGGACCAGATTTTGTGGTTCGTAGTCCACAAATATTTCCCTGATACCAAATAACCCTGTACTGCTATCCATTCCCAAAATTGATTCTTACTCTTTGTCTCACGTCTTGATTTTGTTTTTTTCAATGATTAGTTTGCAACCGGAACAATGTTTGGAAGTCAAATATCTAGTAAATCAGAACAAGCTGTTACTGGAGGATTATTTCATACTTTTTCGCGTAAGTCTATGGCCCATTAGGAATTGTTCGCCTGACCTGGTTTTCTTGGGCGCCATGATTTCATCCCTTCTCATCCTTCTTATATTTGGTTTTTATGCTTCAAATGTTGACTTGAACCATTCTACATGCTAAAAAAGAAATGGGGAATGCCATTGGATTAAGTATAGCCACTTTACTCCAAGTCAGTTCTTCAACATGTCTATCGTCAACAATTGATTAAAAAATTTAGTTTCTTTTTAAATATTGTTTTTCAAGGTTGAAGTTACAAGATCTCAAAGCCGCAGACAAGGTGTAATTGTTGACGACGACTTGGTAAGGACTTTGGATTCCAGAGGAAATTCCATAGTTTATCCCATAGCGTGGAGTGAATCAGTACGTTAACACGTTAATGCTTTCTGATTCTGATCCATCTCGACAGACAATTGCGCCACCCGAAGCATTTTTGCAAGGATTGCGCGCTGGTTTTTGGCTTTGTTTCGGCAGTCTTTGCGTCGGTGAGTTTTCTCTATAATAACAAGGCCGGCAAGAGACACTCGTATTTTGCTCGCTCAATTATTGAGGCACCCCGTGATTTGCGCTGATGTTGTCGAAAATTCCAGCGACTTTGTTATGTGTGATCTTTTTGCGAAACTTGAGTTTGCAAGGGAGAAAATCCGTAAAAGTCGAATCGGTTTCTACATTAGAAAAAGCTGAAGATGAACTGGATCTTGAGTAACTTGACTTGAAGATCAGATTTCATGTTTCGTCTTGTTCTAATTCACTTTCAAAATTATGATAGTCCAAAAACCTTAGAAGAAAAAACTTGAATCATGTATTGCCATAGGCACAGAAACTGTATTGGCGAATTAGAGATGTAGAAATAGATAATCAATACAATATTCTTAACAGACATATCAGTTATCCAGTTTAGATTTGTAAAAACTAGTGAAAATATCTTTCTTTTCCATTTAACCACAAAAGAAAATTCAGATGCTTGTAATTCATGATACATGATGCTTAATAATGAAATGAATATTCCGTATGAATCGGGTAGAAGGCACATTCTCGGGTTAAAACGTTCCCAGAAAAGCTTGGGCTGACACCTTGACCTACAGACAAAACACCTGATGCTACCCCTTTTTTTTTTTGAAGTGCAAAGTTGATTTCAAATTGCACACTTATGTATTACAACTAAATCTGAAAGTATTTAAACTAATCTACTACTGTGTGAGTAAATGATCAAATTAATCTTCTGTGGAAATGCTGAGAAAGAATAAGAGGCATGATAAAAGGAAAAAGGGAAAAAGAAAAAAGAAAACAGAAAAAACAAAATTATTTTGAGCATGAAAAAGAACAAAAAAAATAAGTGATCCTCTTTTCAGATATGCACAGTTAGCAACAGTGGGCTGCTATGCTACACTACACTTTTTGACCAAAAACATGTAGCGTAGCAGTTGATTTTCTTAGTCAGCAGTGTGTAGTGTTAGCTCAATTTGTACTTGCACTACCCTACCATGTAGCTTAACATTTTTTTTTTTTGGGTGCCTGTAGCGCGTTAGTTGCCAAATTTTCAAAGTTACGCTGGCTTGTTGCATCACTTGGGTGCAACTAACAGAAATTTTTCTTTCTTGTAGTGTAGTTGATCTTCAGCTACGCTACCAGTCTAAACCACAAAAAACACCTCACCCACATTTCATGTAAAAAAAAAACAAAAAGATAAAAAGCGGGTTAACCTAACACACATTTCTACCAAAAAAAAAAAAAGGTTAACGTAGCCCATAATCCAAAAAAAAAAAACTCATTGACCTGACCCACAATTCCATCAACAAAAAAAAATTGTTTAACCTAACCCACATTTCAAAAAGAAAAAACTCATTAACCTAACCCACAATTCCACCAAAAAAAACAAGAAAAGAAAAAAAAAAAAGAAAAAAAAAAAGCAAGAAAAAAAAGAAAAAAAGAAAAAAAGGAAAGAAAAAAAAAAAAAAGAAACTGGACACCCAAAAATATAAAAGAAGGCTAGCCCAAAAACATGGTACACACAAGTCAGATCTCCCTTTTTTTCTTAATTTTTTTCAAGTTGGCCATTAACATTACAGACATGTTCTGTTTTTTATTTCTTATTATTTTTTTATTTATTTTATCCTTTTTCATGACTACTATGAGAAATTCCTTTGGCAAAATGATGAATAGAGGCTATCAGAATGAAGGGTTTAAAATTAGAAATCTTAAAAGATTAATAATCAAATTGTTTTTGAAAGTGAGAATCCATGTTCTTTTTTTATTTTTTATTTTTTCATTTAATTTATCTTTTTAAATTACGACTATAATTAATTCCTTTAAAAAAATGATGAATAGAGGTTCAATATTGGACCCATTTCACTTGAACTGCTTCATTGGTTCTCAAAAACATAGTGCAAATCCAGATTTTTTTGATTATATTCTTATTTTTTTGAATCAACCATGAATATTAATGACACATTCTCTTTTGCTTTTTTTTTGGTTTCTTGGAAAGTCCTTTTACTCAAGAAACAATCTCAGGATTTCCTTGCTATCAGAATGAAGGATTTAAAATTAAAAAAATTTAAAATATTAATTATCAAATCAATTTTTAAACTGAGATTCATCTTATTTTAAATATTCTTTCTTTGAAGAATAAAATTTTTATTCATATTTAAATGGTTCAAAATGCCATCATAAAAAGAAAGAAAAAATATTAAATATTTTGAATGAAAAAATACAAAGATTTTGTTTAGAATGAATTCTTATTCTAGTGTTATGATTAAAGACATTTTAGCTGTGATGATTCCATGGCAGAAAATTTTATTAATTATTATTCAAAAGAGATGAAGCTGATGAAGCGGATGATTCTCATGATTTTTCATGAATGTCACAAAAATGATTTTATTTTCATTATTTGAAAATGATTCATTGAAATCATTTTCAAAAAAATTAGCAAAAATTTTTGCAAACAAAAACCAATGGTGGGTCAGCTGCGCTGCAGTTAGCGTTAGGGCAGCGTAGCCATAGAATTTTTTAGCTAACACTGCAGTTAGTGTTAGCTTTTTTTGACTTTTTAAGCTAACAGCTAACAAAATTTGGGATTTTTTTTTTTGTAGCACAGCCTAGTGTTAGCTTTTTTTTATGAAATCAAGCTAACACTAACAGGATTTCCTAAATTTTGAAATTTTTTAAGCTCACAGCTAACAATATTTGGGATTTTATTTTTGTTAGTGCAGCCTATTGTTAGCTTTTTTTTTCTAAAATCAAGCTAACGCTAACAGGATTTCCAAAATTATCTAGCTAATGATAACAGGATTTCCCAAATTTTCTTAGCAAAAATGAAATTGAGATTGATCAGTGAGAGCCAAAAGACTTACTTTTGATTTTAATTTGAGACTATATTAATAAGAGCAATGAACTGAAATGAGAACAAGTTAGATTGATTTTGAAAGAGAAATAAGAAAGATTTTAATTTTTAAGAAAGGAAAAGAAAGAATTAAAATAACAAACTCGATAATGGGAAAAGGTGAATTAATTGAATAAGGCTAATTTGGGTTTTGGTGTAGTTTGATTATTTTTACTAATTTGATTAAGATAAGACACTGAAGTTATTTTAGATTAGTTGATTGATTTATTTTTATTTGAGTGAGAAGAAAAAGTTAGATCTCACCAAGCACGGTTGATTTTAAGAATTGATATTTTATTTGAGAAGATAAAAAAGAATGAGAAAAGAAATAGAAAAGATAAAATAAATGAGAGAATTTTTGAGCAGAGATGAATTAAAAAAGAATGAGAAAAGAAATAGAAAAGATAAAATAAATGAGAGAATTTTTGAGCAGAGATGAATTGATTTGACTTGGATTTATTTGAAGGTCGAGTATTGATTGTTTGAGATGATTAGAAGTCTGAGAAGTAAAAACTTAAGTTTATGTTTGAGAAAAAATTTAAGTGGAAGAATCTGTGACAGAGCTGTGAACTTGACATGATTCATTTGATGATAAGTTTTACAAGAGCAATTGTTATGACTACAATTATTGGTCCCTGAAGAACAATAACAATAACAAAAAATCAAGGAATCCACTATTTATTAAATGTTTTTTATGCCTCAAATTATTCAAATCATAGACCAAGGATGGTTTTCAAGACAAGATCAAATGAATTTGAATAAAAAATAAAAATAAAAATTAGAGGATTTCAATTTTATTTTTTTTATTTCTTTTATTTCTTTTATTTCTTTTATTTCTTTTATTT
>JNCO01002394.1:0-19131 GCA_000785685.1 Uromyces viciae-fabae
CAATTGGGGTATCACCATCTGAAATTGTGTTGGTTGGGATCTCCACTAAAGGGTTGGCTTCAGAATCGTTTGGAGAATTGCCAGTGGAGTCGATAGATTTCAGGCTTGGAAGTGGCCCCAGACTTCCTTCTCGGTCACCAGGCTGATCACCAACAATGGAAGAGCAAATGTGAAGCGGGGCAGTAACGGATCTTGATCCAATAATGGGATCAAGATCCTCCCAGTAACGGCATAGCTCTACAAGCTTTCCTAAAAGATGCCTCCAGTTAGTTACGGTTGGTTATGAATGAGGAGAATCACATCTGAAGCTTACCTTCCACGGTTTTTTGGTTTTTACACCGTTTATCTCATCTAGTTCCAAAATCCCCTCCCCAGTGGTTTTTTTCCAATCACAGGAGGTATTGTATGACAATTGGAGGTCACCAATCTTCTGACGTACTCCTGGAAAAAAAAATCAATAAAAAAAAGCATCAATCAAGGATCAGAGAGCAGAAAAAAAGCAAAAAAAAATAAAAAGTAAGAGAAAGAGACCTTTGGCATCACGGTGAAGAATCCCATTTTCTTCCATGATCTGAAGGATTTCAGATCACAATTGAGTCTTAGTGGTTCCGCTCTCAACGTCGCCTCTCCACCTTTGGTAGTTGGACCCCATTGCTAACCAGTTCAGGATAATGGTAATGCTTGAGCTGCCACCATCAACGCCATCAAGGTCCCAGGCGATCGATTTCTTTTTTGTTGAGTTTTTTCTTTTGGGTTGTGTATCGGCAGGTGTTGTAGATTGCTTGGGTGGAATGGCTGTTTTTTTTTTTTGGCGAGATAGATGAGAGATGTTGGAGGTGGAGAGTGAGGTTGATGGATATGAAAAATGGCTTGCACGACTCTTGCAAGCTGGCTTTCAAGTCTAAAGGTGAATACTGGCTTGCCAGGTTGGCATGAATATCTCTCCGCCAAAGTTGGTTATGCAAAATTGTTTGCATGCGCGCGGAACAACTTTGAACCCCCCTAATATATTCAAAGTTCAAATTGCAAGACATTGATTTTTTTATTGTTGTTTTTTCATAAGTTGAACTTGACCCAAAAAGCTTCTAATGACTTCTTGCCAAATTTATTGCTTCTGCTGAACTTCTGTTTTCTTTTTTCAAAGAGAAAGCTTTCATCCATCTCCTGGAAGTCTTCAATAAGGGTATTCAAAGATGATATGAGAAAATATTACATATCACCATATAAGACCATATATGTCATTTTCATCAAAAATAAAAATATAGTTGACTGTAGTATGAATCAAATAATGGCTTCTGAATCCATGAACCAGTCAACCATATTTTGAGTTTTATGAAAGTGAAATTTAAGGTGATATGTAATATGTTCTCATATCAACTTTGAATACCCTTAATCCCTGGAAATTATTCAGCTTGATGTTCAAACATGAACCAATTTCTTTGGAAGTTCCTCAATTATCTAACTCTTATCATCATCAAATCAAGCAGATCCTTAAGAAATTCCACTATTTTGGCTACACACTAGATGCTTGAAATTTTCCAAACGAGATTTTTTTCTTGGAAATTACTGCTTGCAGAATGACAGATTGCTTTTTCTTCTTTAAATTCTTAACATACAGTGCCCTAACAGGAGTTACCAGTGCCTCATTTTTTTTTTCACAAAAAAACTATCTGCATACAAATAAAAAAAGATATACCTAGATGAAGCTATTTGTTAGCTGACGGTAACTATCCTTTCAACACTGGGTCCGCTACGCTAACAATAGCTGTAGTGTAGAATAGTGTTAGCTTTTTACGCTACACTACGGTGGTGCTACTGTTAGCAGGGCTCTTTTGTCCGCTAATGCTACAAGAAAGAAAAGCCCAAAAAGAGTGTAGCGTAGCATTAGCAGCTTTCAAACAAAGAACTGCTAACACTACGGGCTCATGGTGATTTTGTTAGCATAGTGTTTGTCAACACAATGCTACACTAACAGTTAGTTTAGTGTTTGGCAAAACAATGCTATGCTAACAGTTAGTGTAGTTTTTTTCAATGCAATGCTATGCTTTGCTACGCTAACACTGTAGGAGTACCTCTGGTTGTGACTGGAGGTAGCTCCTCCGGTTGTGACTGGAGGTAGCTCCTCCGGTTTTGACTGGAGGAGTACTGGAGGTAGCACCTCCGGTTGCAACTGGATGTAGTCCGGTTAACACGTTCAGCTTCTCTATTTTAAACAGGGTGATAAGGAGATGTAAATGCTAAAGTGATACCCTTTTCCTTCATTAAAGCAGCCAGCTTTTTAGATTGGAACTTGCCATCATTCTCACACCGGAAGAACTTTGGGTACCAGCCAAGGTAATTCTTGAGCATTTTGAAAAAAGTCGTCAACTGATTGGTAATGTTGGATTTGAACTTGAGGGGTGCAACCCATGTATACATCAATGCACAGTCTCTTAAATACAAGAGATATTGGTTACCATGTACATCTCTTTCAAATGGTCCCATGACATCTGAGACAACCATATTGAGAGGATCCTTTTTTGAAATGGATGATTACGGGAGGGAACGATGGTTGGTGCTTTTGAACAGAACACATTGTTTGCAGAAGAATAATTTCCAGTTCTTTTTCTCATCAAAGTCAACAAAACTTTCCGGGAACTTCTTCACCATTTTGTCATTTGCATGGCCAAGTCTTGCATGCCATTTAAATCCAGATTTGGAAGGGTTGTTATTCATTGCATTTGTTTTGGTAACTAAATGCCAAAAAAAATTGGAAAAAACTGTAGGGAAAACCTTATTCTTTTAATGCAGTGACATCTGAGATTTATTGTCAAAAACATTCCGGAAACCATGAGAAGTCAATTTCTGAAGAGAAAGGATAACTTACGGGGTTGAGGGATGGTGGTAGACGTTATTGATGTGGAGAACTCTGTTACTGGTTGGTATCTTTGGGCTCCCAATTCCCATGAGGCTGAGATGGTATTTCTGAGACACCATATGTACAGGTATAGGTTTGGGTAGTAACCGGTGGAACATGAAGAAAGGGAGATCGCCACTTACGCAGGCTGAAGCTCCAAAATCAAGCAGCACATTGTCACCAGGCTCTCTGTAGACATCAATATTACGGATGTTGACTGCAGCCGGTTGGCTTTCTTGAGCGGGGTTCTGAACCAGAAGGGAAAGTTTCCCACTTGCCAGGTCTTGAGCTAACCTTTGAAATTGACTGGAGCAGTGGCCCTTCTTGTGGAAATAACGGCAGTCGTTGCCATGTTTTTCAATCTCTTGTGGTGGAGGTTGCTGGCCTTTGTACTGAAGAGCATTGGCTAGTGCTTTGGTACCAAAACATGGCTGATGTTGAACTTTATGGATGAGGATGGGGTTATTGAGAGTGCCTGCCTCGTCTTGCTTTCCAGTTTTTGTATTGCGTGGCTAACTGTTTTGCTAGTAGGAGAATTGGTTGTATTATTGTTGGAATCTGATGACCACTCAACAATTTATTGATTATGCAAGTTTTTCTCAAAAAAGATATATTTTTTTTTTTCAAGTAAAATAGTTAAATAAAAATAATAAAGAATTAGAATAAAGATAAAATATTTAAAAATAGGTAAGAATTGCAGTAGTATGTGTCTTGTAGTCATCGAACCCTGATCATCAGTAGTCAATATTATCCTTGAGAAATATTTTTTAGATTTTTATTATTAATTTTATTAATTGTGAAGAAAAAATAATCAAGTAGTAAGATTAAACCTGTAGTTGTTTAAATTATCTCTTACTTTATTTTAATTCTCTTAGTTTGGCATTTGTTGTATTTCTAGGTTTCAGAACCATATTAAACCCCTGGAATGTTGTTCAGGGGGCTAATCTTGTTTTTGTTTCTTTATAATCTCTGCAGTTGGATTAGAAATAAAATTATTGGTTCTTTCACTCTTTTTTTGCGTGAACCTTTCCTAGAAGAATTGAGCTCCCTGAGATCCTCTAGTCCCATTCTAAATCTCATAAAAATTCATCATTAAATCAAATAAAAAATCATTAAATAAATTTTAAATCATTAATAAAAAATTATCTAAATTTATGCTCTCCATTTCAACAATTATTCAGACGGAGGCTTAAGTTGTTGCGGAAAGAATTTTGATCGCAAGAGCTTGAGGCTTGTATGAATGATTGCAAGATCAAGCCAAAAAGCTTCTTGAGTTTCAAATTTTGTTCAACACATTTGGAGACCAACAATTGGAATTTTACTAGGGCTTTGCTGTTTGAGTCATAGCGATTTTGATCAATGTAAAATTGACAGATTTGATGGACAATATCAAGCTTATTTTGTCAATTGGTGCGTTGGAAACGGGTGAAAATCTCCGTATACAAGAATTTTGCTTGTTTCTATTCTTTCATCAGAATCTTGAGACTAGAAGTCAAAGTGGACCTGAGTAAGACTAAAATTGTGGTTTCTCCATCTTTGTTTGTTTGAGAAAAGTTAACTGATAAATCAAGGAAATTGTTTGTTTTGAGAACATAGTCTAGTGTGTTGTTTAAACGAAGGGACTAGGTCAAGAAGTTAGAACCGTCGAAACTAAGAGGGGCGTAGTCACTGTTCATAGATTGATGAAGGGCTAAGGTATCTTTCAGAAATTTCTTTTTTGCATGTGAAGTTTTGTTATTTGTGCCATACTGAGGTGATTCTTGGGCAGTAGTGGTGGTCAGTCTGGTTTCAATAATCTTTTTGATGGTTGTCATTCTGCCCTCAGAAGATTTAATAAAACGGTTCATTTGTTGAATGTGAAACTCATCCTTGACTTGTTTCACTAAGCCAATCACACACCTATCACGGATCAAGACTCCAACCGTAGCGCTTCAGACTTCCCTAGTTCAGTAGAGATTTTCATCCTATCTTCTACTGAACTAGGTAAGTTCCTTATTTCTCCTTTTCATCCTTTTCATTCTCAATTCCTCATTTTTGTATCATTTCTTTTATTATTGATTACAAGTTGTACTGAGATATTTTCATCCCATCTTCTACTGAACTAGAAATATAATTGGGTTCTAGAATCTCTCCTCAGACTTCCTGTCTGAAGCTACGAATTCATTCTCCGTGCCTCCGTCTAGAATAAGTGAGAGCTCTATTGAGAGCTCTTACACTTTTTTTTCTTGAACCTAATCAAACCATCTACCGACGGACAATCTGAACACCTTTCATGACTGGGCGAGAAAAACTCCTACCCACGGATTTCACCGACAACCCAGAAACAATCATCAGAAAAGCCAACGCCGAAAAACGTTGCTTGGCTAAGGAATATTACTGTG
Source organism: Uromyces viciae-fabae (assembly GCA_000785685.1). Lineage (NCBI taxonomy): Eukaryota > Fungi > Basidiomycota > Pucciniomycetes > Pucciniales > Pucciniaceae > Uromyces > Uromyces viciae-fabae. Next base: position 5,278 of record JNCO01002394.1, read on the forward strand.
ACTCACCAGACCTGGTACCTCTTCCGGAATCTCCTGACCTACAACCCATAAACTTGCCTACGTACCCATCTGTTGTTCCAGCTAGAACAATGCAACATAACCCATCAGGGTCCATACCTCTACTAACAGCGGCGGGAGAACCATCTAGCCGAGCGTCTGAAACCAGCCAGAGAAACTCTCCCAAACCTGTGGAATCCCTGTCAACACGAGAATACCTCCATAAACTCCTAGTAGCTCAACAAAAAAGTATAATGCAAGCACAGGTCAAACGTGCTGCGGCTGAGAGTTGGATCTCTCGACTCAAAGAAGCGTTGATCCTCTTCTCCACCAAACGTGACCCAGACGCTCCACAGAACACCAGCACCGAGAAGCCAGTGACGTCGGATTGTGTTGATCTACAAAGGTTCCGAATGTTGGATGGGCCTATTTTTGCAGGCCCGTTTCACCACATCAAGCCGTTCCTCAATTGGATACACGGAACGCAGGTCTTTTTTGCAACTAAGGGGGTTACCAACGACAAGGACAAAATCCAAATTGTTGGCAGCCTACTCAGAGAAACCAACACCCTCACATTCTATGCCAACGGGGTTGAAGACTTGGTTACAGGTTCCTGGACCGACTTCAAATCCACACTTTTCGATTTCGCGCTACCACCACTGTGGCGCACTACGCTTCGCCAGCAAGTCCGACGTCTCAAGATGTTGGACTCTGAGTCGTTTTTAGCTTATAGCACTAGAGCAAGGACCCTAAAATCTACGATAGACTTTGACGCAACCTCCCTGACCGATTTTGACCTAGCAGAAGCCGTTAACTTTGGCATGATCGATGAGCTTAGAGATCTAGTCAACAACTTTGAGCTCCTTCAAGCCGAGCCGTTCAATTACAGCACCTTCAAACGGCGGGCAGGGCTTTTTTTTGACCGACTACCGAAACACACCAGAGCAATACGCCCAGCAGCAACCAACAACACCTTCAATTCAACTACACCCAACCGCACTACCAAAGAGGACACCATCTGGCATATCCATGCGTTCTTGGATTCCCAGGGCAGGTGTCACTACTGCAAAAAGACATGCGGCAACCCGCATGGAACCTGCCCAGGACCGTTGGACCGCAATTTCATCAAAATACCCTCATCCTTCAAGGCTCCTCCCAAACCAAATGACTACAAGCCCCCTAGAGCTTGGGGATCCACACCGATGCGTACTCCAGCGGGGAAACCTACACTTCCAACGCCTGGTCGCCCCGGGAATCGATCAGCGACTGTAGCTAGCGTATCTGAAGAAACACTTTTCCCGGAGATAGACTTGGCCTCTATTGCCGCTCTAGAAGCAATTGATGAAGAGCTGCGCCTAAGCAAAGAAGACAGGTGTGTACCATCTCCACCACCGACTCGCATTATCATTCAGCTTACTCACGGTACCACAAAACTATGTGGACTTATTGATACAGGCTCGGAAATCAACTTGATGAGTGAAGACATAGCCACAAAACTTAACCTACCACGATCCAAACTAGCCAAAGCAACCTCAATTAAACTTGCAATGGAGACATTGTAAGCTTAGAGAGTGTTGATTATGATCCTTTATTGCAGCAAGTAAGGTAAACACAACTTAATAGAAGTAATTGAAACTGAGAAACAAAAATGTAAGACTTTATTTTTATAACATGATTTAAATCTAAATGAGAACTATAGATTTACCTTAGAGTATCTTTTGATCTTGATAACAAGGAAGAATATTAAATGAAACTAGAAAAGGAATGTTCACAACGGCTAGAGTCTAAAAATTGGAAATTTGAGTAGTGATTTTAATTTTTTAATTTATTTTATTAGTTTTGATTTTTTAGAAGAAAAGGAAATGAATATAAAAAGAATTGATAGAATTGTTATTTTTATGATTTTTTAGTTTATAAGAAATTTTTCGGCATTACCTGCCCAGACACAACTCCTAGCTCCTCCTTAAATAGTTCACCAATTTTCTTTAGTCTTGTTGAAGAATTTGATCGTAATGTTTCCGATATGAGATGTTGAACCGATTGAGAATGAAGATTGAAATGAAATTTGAGATAAATGAAATATGAGATGAATGAAAAAAATTGAAAAAATAAAAATTGAAAAAAATAAAACAAATTGAATTTTTTCTTCTTGCTCCGCAGCAACAGCTAGAAGATTCACACTCCAACAGACATCCAGTTCAACAACAATCATCCTTCAACATGCCACCACCATATTGTTAACCGACCCCTCGTCGGGACTGGTATTCAACAACGTCTTACTCAAGCTGGGTCCGTTTAAGGGAGACCATGATTTAATCCTAGGTATTCCTTTTCTTTCAGAATTTTCCTTGACTGTTTCAATCTGTGATCAATCCGTCAGTTGTGGCCGTACTGGCCTTAGTGTTTTTGACTATTGTATCCGCCTGCCTCCTCTTTTAATGCAACTTCAATTACTCCTACCCTACCTACCTCGGAATCATCCGGTTATCCCTGTGAGAAAGCAGAAAAAGACATTCTGCGCGAGTTTCAAGATCTGTTTCCCATTGATATACCTGCCATCTCTGATGAGGCAGAAGCGGAAGGACTGTTTACTGACGGTTCCTTCCCAAAAAAGCTGAAAAATGAAAACTCACGGGTTCGACATAAAATCATCCTCACGAACCCAGGCGCAATATTTAATGAGAAGCAATATCCTTACCCATGCAAGCATTTGGTCGCGTGGCAGAAATTACTGGACCAACATCTAGCAGCCGGACGAATACGCCAATCATGTAGTCAGTACGCCTCGCCAAGTCTCATCATCCCAAAAAAAGATCCGACAGCCCTGCCTCGTTGGGTTTGCGACTATCGCACGTTAAACAGCTTGACTGTCAGGGATCGATCTCCACTCCCTAATGTCGACGAGCTGGTAAGACTAGTCGCATCTGGCAAAGTCTTCTCAATCCTGGACCAGACCAACGCTTTTTTTCAAACCAGAATGCGAGAAGCAGACATTCCGTTAACGGCCGTCAAAACACCTTGGGGGCTTGTCAAATGGTGTGTTATGCCAATGGGTTTGACTAACGCACCCGCCACGCATCAAGCACGACTCAAAGAAGCACTGGGTGAGCTTATAAATGACATTTGTGTTGTGTATCTTGATGATATTGTCATCTTTTCTGACTACTTCCACGAATTTACGATGAGTGCTGGAGCGCCTCCGGGCGGCGAACTTATACTGTAGCCCAAAGAAGACTCAATTATTTTGCAAACGGGTCAAATCTCTGGGGCACTGGATCTCGGCAGACGGAGTAGAACCCGACGATGAAAAGATCAACCAAGTCCTCCATTGGCCTAGCCCTCGTTCACCAAAAGGCGTCCGGAAGTTTTTGGGTAACGTCCAATGGATGAAAAAATTTATCTGGGGCCTCCAGAGGTACGTTGGTACTTTAATCCTTTGACTAGTTTGAAACTTAACCCCAAAGACTTCAAATGGGGGGAAGCAGAAGAGACTGCTTTCAATAACATCAAACGAATAATGACCTCCCTCCCTTGTTTGAAAAACGTTGACTACGAGTCGTCCGACCCACTGTGGCTGTTCACAGACGCTAGCGGTTCTGGATTGGGTGCTGCCTTATTCCAGGGCAAGGAATGGAAGAAGGCCTCACCAATTGCCTACGACTCACACCTTATGACTCCAGCTGAGCGCAACTACCCCGTCCATGAGCAGGAGCTCCTCGCAGTCATCCACGCACTTCAACGCTGGAAGATGCTCTTGTTGGGCATGAAGATCAATGTGATGACGGACCACCACTCCCTCACACATTTACTTAAGCAGCGCAATCTGAGCAGACGCCAAGCACGGTGGACGGAGTTGTTGGCAGATTTTGATTTGTGGTTTGAATATATTCGGGGTGAAGACAACATTGTCGCTGACACACTTTCACGGAAGGACATTTCAGATGAGCCAGGCCCAATCAAGCCACAAGATGTAGCCTGCATTGCAGCACTGACGGAATCCAACTCCTCACTGTCAGACGCATTCAAAACCAAGTTACTGGAAGGCTATCTCCTCGAACCTTTCTGCGTGTCAGTTCGAAAAGTACTTCCACTACGGGAAGATTGCAAAGAGCTTGACGGACTAATTTACATTGACAACCGCCTCCTGATTCCATCCATTGGGGACCTCTGCAAAAACCTCATTGAGGAAGCTCATCTACGGCTAGGACATCTTGGATACCTCAAGACTATCTTTGAATTGAGGAAAGAATTTTTATGGCCTGTGATGGCCAAAGAAGTTAAAACCCTCATCCAATCCTGCAACACGTGTCAATGCACCAAAGACCCAACAACTGCCCCAACCGGGAAAATGTTAACGCCTCCTTTCCCAAAAACCCCCCTCCTAGACCTTGCATTGGATTTCATCGGTCCATTGCCTACGTCAAACCATTACAACATGATTTTGACATGTACATGTAGATTATCCGGATTCACTCGCCTTATCCGGGTGCTTCAAAAAGATACGGCCGAGAAAACCGCCAATCACCTGTTTAACGGTTGGCTAGCTATATTTGGCGCACCATCCACCATCATCAGCGATCGGGATAAAACCTGGACTTCAAAATTTTGGAAAGCCCTCGTATCCAAGCTCAACGTTCAATTTCACATGTCCTTGGCATTCCACCCACAAGCCGACGGTAGGAGCGAGCATACTAAAAAAACCGTAGGGCAAATCCTTCGCACCTTCACCGCCAAGCGGCAAACACGTTGGCTCGACGCACTACCGGTGGTAGAATTTGCGATCAACACTGCTATCAATGTGTCAATGGGCTTCTCACCGTTCGAACTTGTCTTTGGGCGAAAACCTCGCCTTTTCCCTTCGTCCACTGAACCACACGACTGTCCGACATCACTCTCATCCTGGCTACGCTTCCGGGAAGGCTCGTGGGCAGATGCGCGTGACCTGTTGTGGTCGAGTCGGGTCAAGCAAGCCTTACAACACAATAAACGCAAACGAGATTTACCTCCGTTACAGGAGGGCTCCTGGGTCCTTCTAGATTCATCCGACTGGCGAGGACGACACCAAACTCAAGGAACGATTTGAAGGGCCATACCACGTGTCGCGAGTATTCAACAATGGTCAGAATGTCCAGCTGGAACTTCCCAAAGGGGACCACTGACACTCATCTCTACACATATCTAAAGTGAAACAATACTTTGAACTGGAGGGCGACGAGAGGGCGGACCAACAAGAAGTAAGTCCACCCCAATAATGCACCTCCTGGGTATCTACCCCTTCCGCGTAGTAGTAATTGCATTACCTTGGCCACCACCGTGAGCACCCAATCATCCCGTTCTCTTCACAGATCTCCAGTGGCGACCTTTGACGTACTTCTGGATTCCCTTTTTTCTTTTCTTTCGTTCATTTTCCTGCTTCTTGAATTTTTTTTGTTCTCTCTCTTGCTTTCTTCTTTTCTCTCTTTCTCCTTTTCCTTTACTTCCTTCTAATCTTTCCTTTTTTTTTTTTCTTCACCCCATTCTTATCTTGATTTAACTTCATCCATTTCTCATCGTCATCATCTTTATTTCAATTTTTATCTTTTTCTCAGCCATCCCCCCCTCACACAACTCACTCAGATCTAAAATTCAACTCAAGCTTCATCGTCACCGCCCAAGCTTGTGTTTTATAGGGGGGGAGACTGTGAAACTCATCCTTGACTTGTTTCACTAAGCCAATCACACACCTATCACGGATCAAGACTCCAACCGTAGCACTTCAGACTTCCCTAGTTCAGTAGAGATTTTCATCCTATCTTCTCCTGAACTAGGTAAGTTCCTTACTTCTCCTTTTCATCCTTTTCATTCTCAATTCCTCATTTTCGTATCATTTCTTTTATTATTGATTACAAGTTGTACTGAGAGATTTTCATCCTATCTTCTACTGAAATAGAAGTATAATTGGGTTCTAGAATCTCTCCTCAGACCTCCTGTCTGAAGCTACGAATTCATTCTCCATGCCTCCGTCTAGAATAAGTGAGAGCTCTATTGAGAGCTCTTACATTGACTGAGACTATTGAGGCTATCAGTCAATGTCTTCATATGGTTTTGCATCCACTCCTGGTTGACATCTCCAGGAGCATCAGTGCTTTCATTTTGTGCCCCTGATCTGCTAGGGGCATTAACTGGTGTGCTTGTACAAGACACACCGGTTGATTGTGCTTTATGTTTTGATTTTGGTTTCACTCATGTCGGTAAAAAATGGCTTTCAACCTGTTAGAACTTATGGCTTATGAATAAGGAAGATAAGACAAATCAGATTAGATTTCATAAGATAAAAAAAAGAGAAATGAGAATAATAAAAAGATGAGAAAATACCTTATGGATAAGGAAGATAAGACAAAGTGTATTAGATTTCATAAGATAAAAAACAAAAGAAATGAGAAAAAGAAAAAGATAAGAAAATACCTTATGGATAAGGAAGATAAGACAAAGTGGATGAAGAATCTTCCTTACTGCACAAGCTGGCTGTTTAAATATTAAATGACTATGTAATGTAGCTAGACAAAAATCTTGATTTGAATATAGTTTTAGGATAGAATCTATGACAGTATGTTTGATAGATGGATACAAAAAAGGAAGAATTGAAAATACACCATGTTACTCCTTCTCAACAACTAACACTCTCAATGCTAAGCAAAAAGTTTTTCTCCCTCATTTGTTTGTCTTTTTTTATGTTAAATCATATCACAGGATCAACACTGTTTAATTTTCTTTTGACTAATTTCATCAAAAATCTTAACAGGCGCTATTGCAAGCTGAAACTAATTTGGAAAACTTGAGGGGATGGTTAGAAGTAAAAGAATCAGATATATCCAAATTAGAAAACATGTGAAAGAAATTAGAAAATGAATCAAACCAGTTGAATCAATCTCAATCTCATGATAAATTTTCATTAGAACTTGAAATTGAAAGAATCCAAAGAGATTTAGCTAATGCCAATGTCTTAATTTAGGAGACTTGATGAGTGGAAGGTGATGAGGAAGCTGATAATTTTGGTTGAAAGAGGAGCTGGGTGAATTTTATGTTTAAGGAAAATTATGCTCTGACTCGATAATTATCATTTCATCAGAAAAGTAAAATTGCTCAAGAGAGTAAATATGTCACACATTTGAGACATATTGAAAATAATTATAAAACAAATCCTCTCATAAATACACATGAGAAGAAACTATGATGAGTCATAACTACACATGACTCAACAATAATAAACTAAACTAAGTATCATATCCAACAAATACACATTGATGATTAACTAAGCTGAGAAAATCACTCCACAACTACACATGGAGTGAAATAGAAAGATGAATATACCACAACTACAAATGGAATATTTATAAATAAATTTTAGACTAGAAGCAACTACACACTAATAATCTAAATTATTTATAAAGGCAACTACACACCTCTAGAAGACTAATTGAAAAAATTTAAATGAAAAATTAAGATTTTGTTTTGATTATTTAATTTATATTTTATTTTATGGAAGAAGTGAAAATGGGAAAGGCTGAGAGTGGAGCAGAAATCTAACAGAAATTAACACAATGAAGAATATTAAAATTTGAAAGCTCAAAATGATTCACTTCATAATCAAGTCTCTAAGTTTCAATCTGTTGGAATTTCATCATTCAAATGTTGTAATAATGCATTGTCTCTACTGGAATCATTAAGTATAATACATTGTAGTATGACTCAATATTATTCATTTTAATTTATTGCTTATCATAAGCATGATTATAATTAAGCAAAATATAACCGAAAATAATATAAATAAAATAAAAGAAAGAAAACAAGAAAAAATAAAAATAAATCAAATATATATTTCCCATTGCATCATATATATATTTCCCATTGCATCATATAGATATTATTTGTTCAATCAATTTTATTTCCTTTTCCAAAGTTATTGTAGGTTTCCTTATTCAGCCAATATTATTTTATTTTACTTTTTCTACCTATGTTATATTTTCTCAAATTACTTAATCCAGCTTGTAACCTAAATGGATCAAATTCATCTTGTATCACAAGATGAAACTGATTTATATAAATAGAGGCGGATTGTAGCCTGGTTGTATCTTCCTTCTCCCTATGAAATCATACATATAAATTAGTTTTGTCAAGATATTGATTCATCTGATAAGATCAATAATCCTTTCATTTTAAATTGTTCAATATTATTCAATATTGAACTAGGGTCCAGGGGTGGCTCCGCCGCCCTGTCAAACTGCCAGATCTAAGTCCTTAACAAGTATGAGTTGTCCACGGCACCAACAACATGAGGGATTGTAGCCTGGTTGTATCTTCCTTCTCCCTATGAAATCATACATATAAATTAGTTTTGTCAAGATATTGATTCATCTGATAAGATCAATAATCCTTTCATTTTAAATTGTTCAATATTATTCAATATTGAACTAGGGTCCAGGGGTGGCTCCGCCGCCCTGTCAAACTGCCAGATCTAAGTCCTTAACAAGTATGAGTTGTCCACGGCACCAACAACATGAGCGCTCAGTAGATACATTGAATCAAAGGATTGCTAAGGCTAAACCTCAATCATAGAAAGTCCACCCACAATGTAAGTTACGTACCAAAATGGCAACCATTTGAGCCGGTAAACACGTTTAGGTTGTGCCTAACCATTGCGGGCATGAAGCTCAGGTCACTCCACCCGCAAGATGACCACATAGATTCTCCAAACCATTGTACTCTGTTGAGACCTTGTTTCAGTCGCCATTTGTCCTATGCTCATGTGACCAAAGAACATGCGCTGAAGCCAGCACATGCATGACCCAGGACTCAACAATCAATGTGGACAGCTCGAGGTACAAATTTAAGCGTTTGTGTCAACGTAGGCAAGCGATTGTTGCAAAAGCGATACACCCCTGTCCATCTTGATAGGCTACTGCCTGGCCGTTTGACTAAACCTAATCTCAAAAGGATTGTATAATTATTTTTGATTTGATTTCAAGTTTTAGGCACTATGGCCGTAGGGAAAGGGCATGATGCAATACAAATGGAAGAGTTTAAATTGATAATTATTATCAATATGGCTATATTTTTCCATCTCAACCGTCGCGGTCACAAGTCAATGTGAGCTAAGATTACGCTGGTGCAGGGACATGTTCCTAAGGTCATCCCAAAATACTTCGGCAAACCACGTTGTACGTCGAAGGGGACTCATGTGCAGTAACGATTCCCACCATAATGCCATCAGGCTTTTTTGTTCGTGAAAGCGCGACATATAGTTGCCCGTGAGCAAAGACGGGATTTGGCAAAAAAACCCCAATGAGATCAAAACCTTGTCCCTGGGACTTGTTTATTGTCAACGCAAACGCTGGTACTATAGGGAATTGATACCTTTGAAATGAGACTCCAAGATCGCCTTCACCATCGACCTTCAGGGTAATTTTTGGTATCATTACCACAGTTCCGATGTGACTCCCAGTAACGACAGTGCAAAGGATTACGTGAGGCTTGAGGTCTTTGATCAATAGCCATGTACCATTGCAGAGGCCATTAGCAACATTCAAATTCCTGAGCAACATGACGACCATATTTTTCTTGAGATGCATAATGTGCGGTGGAAAACCTGATGGATTGAAGGAATATAACACTTCTTCGGGGACTGATTGTGGCGTGTCAATGTCAACAACATCAAGAGACTTTGAGACCATGGGAATGCCAGGTAGAATTTTCGATATCAAGTCGTTTAACATTGCAACATCAACATTTAAGGGGGTCACAATACAGCGATTGCTATAATAGTGGAGGAAACCGTTGCCTGCGAAGCTATAACTGACACGGGGCAGATCACCATACACAAACTTTAACACTTCCCCAACAACGTCTTCTCCTACGGGAGATTTATATAAGTTCTTGACTTTTATGTTTACCAGTGCCGTATCAGAAGGTTGATCAGTTCCTTCACCTATTTTCAATAGCCAGTCTGCGTATTGTAAATAATCATTTGATTCTTTCGCGCTAAGGCTCGCGTCTGATTGTGCAAGGCGCAAGTTAGTCGACAATTTCAAGTTGATCACTGACTGCCATAGTTGTGAAGACTTCAAGCAGGCATCGGCTTGGTCCTCAAGACTTCCTCGCCTGACGACGGGCAAGATTTGTCTAAAATCGCCAGAGAAGAGCACATTGATACCACCAAACCATTAGTCCCGATTGAAAAGATCACGGAAGGATCTCTCAACACATTCAATGGCGTGCTTGTGCTGCATACTAATTTCGTCCCAAATGAGCAGTTGCACTAAACGCAATGATTGCGCTTTTTTGTCGGAATGCATCCAAGTGCAAGTTGCCGCACCATCAACCTGTATTGGGATGCCGAGTGCAGAATGCGCCGTTGCTCCTCCATTAAGCAACAACACAGAAATCCCAGATGAAGATACAGGTAAGACGTTGACCTCCTTCTGTTGACAAAAACTGATGATGCCATTAATGACATAAGTTTTGCCCAATCCTCCTGGCCCGTCCAAAAAGTATAAGTTGCTGTTGTTGGACTGTAAGCCTTCAGTAATGGTGAGAAATAATCTTCTTTGTTCTTCGGTCAAACCATTTATCCATTCGTCAGAGTAGTCAATAAAGTTGATCGACGCTTCACCAACATTACTCAATCCTGATCCTAAAAAACTCGAAAAGTCCATTCCTTCTCCATCTAATCCAACATCTCCCAAACTTCTCCCATGAGTCGCCAAAAGTTGTTGCAACTCAAACCATTTATCCATTCGTCAGAGTAGTCAATAAAGTTGATCGACGCTTCACCAACATTACTCAATCCTGATCCTAAAAAACTCAAAAAGTCCATTCCTTCTCCATCTAATCCAACATCTCCCAAACTTCTCCCATGAGTCGCCAAAAGTTGTTGCAACTGGAACATGCAAAAGTCTTTAATTTTATCTTCGTCCGCGGCCAACACGCCAAAGGAGTGGTACAGTAAATAGGAGAAATCGTCTGATAGTGCAGGCAAATGCTCTATGAGTAGGCGCTTCGGGTCTGATGGTGGACTGAATATCAAAATCACAAAAAACAACTGCCGAAGAGCATATCCGGTCATAAAGCTAGTGGCCTACCAAAGGAGTGGTACAGTAAATAGGAGCAATCGTCTGATAGTGCAGGCAAATGCTCTATGAGTAGGCGCTTCGGGTCTGATGGTGGACTGAATATCAAAATCACAAAAAACAACTGCCGAAGAGCATATCCGGTTGTTCAATGACTCATTGTAATCCCGATCTGACTGGAGCAGCCCCATAGCGTTTGCGGTTTCGCGATAGCTATTGTATATGATTCCTTCATAGGTCCGAAGGTCTTTGAAGGATGTTACACCTTTCCGATGGAGTAGGAGAAGCCTCAGGTAATACCTTTCCCCTTCAGTGATCCTTGCAAAGAAGATCCTTCCAATGGAGGATGAGACTGTTTTGCGACCGGCCCATTGTTTAGTTTTTTTGTTCCAGGTGAAATATTTAGGGATATCTTGATATAGAAGCGTTTGAGCAGGAACGCCACGCCCAATGATGTTTTCTTCTTTTAATCTGAAGAATCCGGTTAATGTTGTCCTTTCCGCTTTGCCACTCAAAATTTGTTGCAATGCACCTTCCTCATCCGTGAAATAGATGGCCTGCTGGTGTTCGAGGTGAATACCCAAACGTGTTACCGCCGGATCTCGTCCTGATAGTGGGTACTGAAACAGGTGCCAAGCAGCTAACCCGAGTCGTCAGTAAAAAAAACAATGATAGAATGCAGTATTGCTCACCTTCTGAGGGGCCAATGTAACGGCCATCAATGAAGGCTTTCGTTTCATCTTCTTTTTCCAATGCAAGATGTGCCCTATCTTCGCCTTTGCATATATATTTGTAGAGATACTTGACAGCTTTAAGGTTTACAGGTATTTCTACATTGATATGACAATCATAGCGTAATGTCAAGTATTTATTGTAAGCAACAACATCTTGATTTGTATAGGTATGTCCACTTCAATACCTCTTTGCCATCGTTTCGGCGAAGATACTTGGGGAATTGGTCAGCTGCGATTACTGTCAGCTTGTTATATTCACGTGGGAAGTGGTATTGGCAGCCCGTTCCATTCCAACATCGCATCCCAGGCTTACATGGACCATGCAACATGCACCGTGTTACCGTCTCATACAGTCTTGGTTCTAAGTGAGGATTCGGCAATTCTGCCGTCACCAACATATCGATCTTCTCGCTTGTGGTTGGTATTGAGTTATAATCTAAAATAATAATAATGTGTGCATGGGGCATTCCTCGCTTTTGGAATTCAATAGTATAGATATATGATAATATCTTCCCCAAACGTTCATTCCTCTTCAAGTCGTCCAGCAAAAGCTGCAGCTTCATTTGGAATACTCTAGGTATCAAATCAGGCCTGTCGTTTGCAATCTCGTCCGAGTTTAAAGCACTTGTTATCTCACTCCACTTTGGATTAGCCGTCATCGTTATAAAAAGGGAAGGCCTGCCGAACTCTTTTACCAGAATCATTGCATCTTGGTAAAGTTGTACCATGGCCCTCGGGCCACCAATAAAGGTAGATGGAAGTATGATTTTCTTCCCCGTAATGTCGCCTTCGGTATCTAAAGCTTCTGTGAGACCCCTGTACATATCAACCTTCAAGGCGGCCTGCTCTTTCCGTATATAATCGAGTCTTCTTCTTTCAACGCATACGTAGAGGTCGACCAGAAACTCTTGGTAAAGCCTCTTGCCGAGCAATATCATGTTTGCTTTACCGATTCGATCAAATAAAAGATATGAGTACCATTCAAGTTGGGTTACCCTTCCACCTCGCCCTAGAGAAGAGCAATGTCAGTATCAGTAGCTATAAAATCCCTCAAATTACTTACGCTGAATGTTGGGAATGGTATAGTCTGGGTGCCATTGCTGTTCTCCATAAGGAAAGAAGATGGGATAACGAAGTGCTAGGTAGCCTGAGTGTAAGTCCGAAATCCGCTTCAACCCACCACTCCTTTGGTGCAAGACAATGTCGCGCGGGCCCACAAATTCTGAAGGGTCCTCCATTACGATAGCAATCTCATCAACTGTTGGTTTTGAGTAACTTCTTGAAGAGAGGTACCGGTCTTGTGCTGATTTAATAACAAACTTTGTTCTGGGGTTTATAGAATGTACTGCTACTGCTGATTTGTAAAGCCTGGCATAAGGATTGTTTGCGTTCAAAAACTGCTGCCATTTCAAGAGGTTTTCGCTGAAAAGTGGTGCATTGTTTCCCCTCTGCCGCATTTGGAGTTCATAATCACCGCCATCTCCGATAACAAAAATTTGGGCAAATTTACCGATTCCCCCATTGGAGGGATACAGTGGCCCCATGAGATGGTGAAGTTTGCCAGATATCCTGAACGAAAATAGTCCTCGCCCCGAGCTAACGTATTCGTTAACGAAAATAGTCCTTGCCCTGAGCTAACGTTTTCGTCCAATTTTGCGCCCAACGAAGTGAACGACAGAGCGTTATTGAATGACCTAGCATTGTTGCGGAAGTACTTGAATTCTATGAAAAGCACCCATTAGGTAGCTTCTTAGTATTCACACTCGTGTTAAACTCACCTCGGCTATTTCCATAAAACATGTCCAAAAGGAGAGGGTCTAAGTCGCTTCTTGCTATTGAATCATTTGGCAGTTGTATTGACCCACGTTGGCAGCATGGAGTGTAGACTGCGCTATCCGCTAGCCATTTGCCCTTCTGGCGCTCCCATTTCCAATTCAGTGCACCGCAGTACTTGCACTCGTCATCATTTGTACCCAAGTTGAGCGGGATTTCTAAGAGGAAGCGATCTTTTATGGACT
>JNCO01002395.1:0-18753 GCA_000785685.1 Uromyces viciae-fabae
CCTGGTACCTTCCTTAATTTTTACCATGAGCTCATGATACAAACATGCACTTTGACAATAGGATGGTTCACAATAACCAATCTGACCTGCTGATTTCAAAAAAAAAGTTTGCTGATTTGGAGCCCACATTTCTCCAAATCAGCAAACACCTTCATATATTGTTTTCTTGATGCATAAAGCTATATTCATAATTATTGTGAAGTTGTGAAATAATTCTAAGTACCCTATTTAAGTCTTCTGCCTTGAGTAGCTCTTAAACTAGTGGAGTTATTGATATGGCTTTGGTGAGTGACTAGGGGTTAATTTGGGTGTAGAATCCATTTCTGAAATAAAAACTAAAGATTTCCTGCTCCTTCAGGGTGAAATAATAATTTTTTTATTGAGTCCACTTTAGAGTACCACAGCGGCAAACCAGCAATTGCTGATTTGCAAACCTGTTGCTGATTTCAAAAAAAAAAAAAATGCTGATGATGTTCTATTGTGAACTGTCCTAATATTATTTAGAAATGATCATTATTATCTCTGGATGTAGCACCCACAGAGCCTACAAGAAGACTTGAAATCACAATTGGTCAGGTTAACTACTTGATAGAAGGGCACCCTATTTTTTTGGTATATATCATCTTCCCCTCTCGCTCAGAGTGGCCTGCGGCCATCTTTGTAAAGGTGGGGGTCCTCAAATCTATTGATCATTCATTACTACGGTTAGCTTTAGTCAAAGCTTGTATCACCAAAGCTCAATGGTCTCTGGTTTGTAAATTTGATGCCAAGGAACCGACTATATTTGACACAGTCTAAAAACAGGGACTTTGTAACTCAATGAGCCAAGTTAAAGTGCACTGCTCGTGGGCAAGGGGCGCCAAATGAGCCCTGAAACGGTAGAAGGGATGTCTAATCATTTCTATCATAGTGTATCAATTCACCAGGTTATAAGCTCCACAGCGCTGCATCTTGATCTGACTGCAAGTCGCAACTGACCACCGATGAATCTTAAGGAGTATCTCAAACTTCAAGACTCAATGCCAAGCTTGGGTCGCTTTCTGTTTTTTGTTTTGTTTTTTTCAAGCGCTATACATTTCACATACCACAATATAATCTTTTAAAGGAAGTAAATACAAAACTTTGAGAAAGTAAAAATAAAAAATAAAGCATATTGTGTTGAACAAAAATTTGCTAGTTGTGAAATGGGTCGCCGTCGCTGACAGTTACATGTGTCAAAGTATATTTGATTTTGACTGTATCTCATATGTATGCATTCTACCTGCAACTATTGATTTAGTATGTATTTGTAAGGATTTTGTAACGTGGCGGAATTCCTGATTTTGTTGAGCGGAAAGTTGAAAACCATCAAAGTTAAAATCCCCGAATTATGTAGCTTTTCAAAGCTCTTACAAGTTTACAACTTACAAGTAGTGAAGAGCACTTTTTCTTATTCCGTAAAACCTTGAAGCGAGATCATACATAGCTGAAAAAGTTTGAGTTGACTTTTAAACTTCATCGGAAACTATTTACAAGTTTGTCGGTCGGACGATTGAAGGGAGATCTAGGGAGATGGTCAAAGTTATTGATAAGCAGTCTGGATGCTGAGTTAGATCTCTGAATTCAATCAAACCGAGGGTAAGCGTGGCAGTGTCTTCAGTTCCTTGGTATGAAAAGGGGTTGGAAGATAATCTCAAGAAGAACAACGATGGATGTGAAGAAAGAAAGAAGAATAAATAGATGAGTCATTGAGGAAGGAAATAGAACAGAAGATGAAGAAAGTTTTCTACTAATTTTTCATGGGGAGTGGTCAAGATGCATGTGTAAGATAGATGCTCAATCATGGTTGGTGTCACAGTGGAGGCTCCACTCGTTGAATAGAGCGTAGGAAGATGGCTTGTGAAAGGGAGCTTGTGTGAGTCAACCCAAGGATAGGTCCCCAAGTTTCGGGCTTGACAAAATGGGGGTAGTTTGAAGGATGAGAGAAAACATAGATTGACTAAAAATTTGGGGATTGAACCAGCATAAAACACCTTCACCTACTACTTCCATTTAACCACTAGCTGCTAAATCAATTTATATCATGAACCAAAAGTTTCATTATTCTGAACGAGACTCGATCCTAGCGCGTTTCAAGCAAGACGGTTTTGTAGTGGTTCAAGGTTAGAGATCAGATTAGAAAATCAATTACAAAAAAAATAATGACTCGTGGGGAATTCGGGATCGCTAATCACTTTTTGTGATGGCGCTATCAGGATTGATTCGAGATAGCAGCCAGTTGAACGAACTTACCGCTGCAGCTGATGATCTTGTCGAGCGAACTCGAAACCATCAGTGGCCCTACAAGTTAAGCATTCATCTGTGGAGGAATAAAGATGATTAATTTGACCATGTTCAAGTGGCTAATGGCTGTTTGTCTTATTTACACTATGCTAGACGCACCGTTGGGAAACAATTCCCCCCATGGAACCATGACTCTCAAGACGTTTGGGGCGTCCAAGTAGGCTGTTTACCCTCGAATTTCAGATCAAGATGCTCATACCTTGAACCTTTGCTCACTGAATTTCTGCTCTCTTGACTCGAAGCACATCATGCATCCGGCCGTTCAATTACCTTCATTTGCAAACTTTTATTTCTCGAATCCTATGCTTGAATTGACCGCCCTTTTGAGTGATCTTTCAACGACCGACGATGCAATGGCTGGGTTGTTTAACTTGTTGGTCGAACCTTTGTATCACCAATTCGAGCTTGTTTGGCATCGTGATTCGATCAGGCCAAATGTCGATGAGCAAGAAGAACGTGAGCAATTATTCTCAAAGGCCAAATATGGTGGGGTACAATGGAATGTGTGAGTTTTTTTTCATTTGTTTAGTTTTGAATATTTATTATTTTTTGATCCTTTTATTGGCATCTATTTGTTTTTCACATTTTTCTCCCAAGCATACTAATGGCCTCATCTTTGGCCACAGGGCACTGCACCATGATGAGTGTTTGTTCGTAGTCCCCGGCTCTCATTCACGTCCCCGGAGTCCAATAGAGCGACAAATTACCAATCAGGTCATGCACGGATCACAAGATATGCCTCATGCAATCTGTGCAAGCCTTGCACCTGGTGACGCAGTTTTTTACAACTCCCAAATCCTTCATCGGGGTACCTACAATCCCAGCACGAAACGACGTACACTTCACGGTGCCCATCTAGATGCCCGAGCAGACATTCGACAAGCTGGTGGCATTCTCCAACATTTCGAGCCCTGTGGAATGTATTATGGAGATGCAGATTTTATAGATACCTTACCAAAAGATTCTAGCAAGCCAAAAGAAATGGTGGTACGACTACTTGATTGGGCTTCGTGTGCCAAAATGTCCGGTTATAATAAATTCGTTCAAGAAGATATTTGACATTTCAAGACTACGGGAATCTACTTCATAGATTCCATTTAGTTAAAAAGTTGGTCTTAGGTGCCAATCCCCACGCTCTAATTTTAAGCGCTTTTTTTTTGCTACATGGACTAATTAAAATTAGGAATTTAATAGAAGTGAAGACTGGTTGTTTATGTATCTGCCATAGCGATTATTTTATTCATACTAATAGACAATTTTACTTATCAAAATGTTTCATCTCATGTTATGGATAATAATACAATATAGACAAAAATAATGATTATTAATTTTAATTTTTACATCATTCATAAGTGATTGGGTGTTCAGATTGCCAAATCCCAAGACTAAAGTTGTTATAACTAATACTTGCAACTGAAAACTGTTGCATCTGTTTCTTTGGACATATTTGCTGGGGGCTTTCTCAGTTTTGGCCAAAAAGGTAACTTGTATGTGGTACGTGTTGTAACCTACTAGGTTACACGGCATTTCCGCAGTCTCAACGGCCACCACCGGTGATTTACACAACGGACCATACCGTGTGCCTCTTATACATCATGTTATGAGCCCTCACAACATTTCACATCTACACATCAACTCAAATTAAAGTTATTCTGCCGGCGTGGGAAAGCTTCTATCTTGTATATCTCCTCAGTTATCTGCTGGTGTAGGCAAATCTTCTTGTATCACAAACCCTTCAAATTTTGCATGGATTCTATAGCAGGTTCCAAGATAAAAGCATGTTGTGGGACTCCAAAATCGGCTTTTAAGCCCTGATGTCAGAATGTAGAAAGGGATGGATGAGTAACAACTCTGCCTTTCTTAAATGACAAGAAGTACTGATAGAATGATTTGTCTCAGAATGAACAGGGAGCAAGGCTACACCTGGTTTATGGTAAGAAGCTGGAATTTGAAGAGGGTGTTTATTGGGTGTGAAATAAGGAAAGGAATAAGTAACAGCAGGCTAGCCGTGAGAGCAACTAGGATGTGATTCAAGTCTTTTGTGGCTCTTCATGAAAGGTAAAGAATGTGAGAAATGGCTACACACTGAGGGATCAATTATTGTTCAGTATTTATTTCTGAGTTAATTTCATGTAAGTATTTGTTATTGGGTGGTGCTAAAACAACACCCTGGAGCTACTAAAACAACACCCTTGCCATTTGAATGATGACAGGGGGTGTTGTTTCAGTAATAAACACCCTTGGCGGGGCATTGTTTTAGACACCCTGCAAAAAAATCAAAAAAAAACCCATGGGAGTGTTGTTTGAGAAAAAAAAAGAAAAAGAATAAAAAAAGAAAAGATAAAAAAAGAAAAAAGAAAAGAGAAAGAGAAAAACAAAGGAAGAAAAAAAAGAGAGAAAAAGGAAAAAGAACCAAAAACAATGGGGAAAAAAAACAAAAAAAGAAAAATAAGAATTAAAACAAGAAAAATAAGAGTAATCAAAAAGAAGAAAAATAAGAAAAATAAGAAAAAGAAAAAAAAGAAGAAAAAGAAGAAAAAGAGGAAAAAGAGGAAAAAGAAAAAAAAGAAGAAAAAGAAGGGAAACAATGAAAAACAAAAGGAGGAAAAAAAAGTAGAAAAGATCATGATGTTACATGTTTTATTTTTTTCTCTTTTGCCTTATGTACGTATTATGGATCTTTTCTTTTTTTCTCTTGTTTTTTTTATTTTTTCATTTATTTATTTCTGCATTTATCTTTTCATTCATTTTTATTTTCTTCTTCCTCTTTTGATTCTTTTGTTTCATTTTTTTTTTTTCTGTTTCCCCCTCCTTTTTCCTTTGTTTTTTGTTGTTTTTTGTTGTTTTTTGTTGTGTTTTTCTCTTTTTTCTCTTTTGTGTTTTTTTCTTTCCTTTTTATTTTGTACTACCAAAACTGTCAAGATTTGAATTTAAACAATAAAAGATTAAATTATTTTAATACTCAAAACAGTGAGTAATTCATTTTTTAATATATTAATATTAAGAATATGTTTCAAACAATTAAATCAATAATAAAAATCAATTTTACCATTGCAGATAAGAATAAATCAGATAATATTTATGAATTATCTCAATGATTTAATTTGATTCAAATTGTTTCTACCATGAATAAAAACAAAGTAAGTTATTCATTATGGCATGAAAAAAGTTATATTAAAGATTAAAATTGATTCACTCATTAATTTACATTTTATTTTTATTATTAACAGAAATTAAAAATATTTTGAAGTATTTCAAAAATAATAGAAATGTTAAATTACAAGTAAAAATGATGTCATCATTTGTCATTTTTATTTTATTATCAAAAAATAATCAATGAAAAATTATGGTCAACAAGAAAATAATTAAAAATTACTAAAAATAAATTAAAAATGAAATTATAGGTCAACAAGATCATAATTGAAAATTTATGGTCAACTAGATCATAATTAATAATATTATTCAAGCCCAGGATTTTATTTTTCTGGTTTCCCTGGCCAAAAAGAAAAATCAAGGCATATAGTCTGACCAACTATATAGGGGGGAATATTTCCCTGCATTCTGCTGAATAAATAAATGAAAAAAATATTCAGGGGCAGACCAGAATGTAGGGTGTCAGTTAAATAAAATCCTAACCATGCTCAGTTCAAAAGACAAGGATTTTTTCTCTTTTCTTTTTTTATACTCTCAAATAAAAATGTTGTAATTTCATTTTAATTCTCTTTCCAGTTTTCTTTTTTTATTTTCCTTCTTTCATCTTTTTAATATCTTAACACACAATTAGAACAGATCTTTGTATCTACTTACTCATTTTCAGCATTTTTTTTGTATCTACACTACATTCACTAGATTTGTGCACAATGTCAGATCAATTTAGCACAAAAAAAAAAGATCAACAAAAAAAAAAAAAATTCAAGCACATAAGTTGTGCTATAATATTTTTTATCTTTACTAGAAGAATTATTGTTATCATAAAATAAAAATAAAAATAGGGCTAAAAGATATTTACATGGCAATTGCTGTGTAAATATCTTTTTTTTGCCATTACACGCTAATTGCCGTCTAATGGCTAAAACCTTAAATAATTAAGGTTTAAGCCACCGCACAGCAAACCAAATTGCCGTGTGGTGGCTGACAAACAGCAAAAAAAAATACAAGATAAAGAAAAGATAAAGAAAAATTAAAGATAAGAATAAACATTAAGATAAAAACAAAAAGAAATATGAAAAGATAAAAAAAAAAAAAATTAAGGGCCTGTTTGGCTGAAAAATACCGCGAGACACAGATTCTCCCAGATAGAATCTTCCCATGGGCAGATACAGATCTCAACAAGATCATTTGACATTCCAACCTGCCGCCAAACATGACAGCTTGTAGAAATTATTCATAAAAAAAATACAGATACTAGCTGTAAGAGTGTTTAGTGGGCTGTGAACTACCAATTTCCCAAACCACATTTCCTTCCTCAACCAGAAATCACCATTTCAATGAATCATCAATTCGCCATTACCCACAATGTAATCCTAGCCAAACTCACCAGAAGAAGACAACAGGCTGTTCTTGTATTAGCTCATACAAGAATGACATTTTTATTTTTTTTACTTCACCAACACTTCACCAAAGAAAACCCCATCCCCAAGACATCTCAACTTTGACTGGGGCAATGTGGATGGACAAACTAATGTGCAATCCAAACCCCAGGGCTTTCTACAAGAACATGGGCATGAGGGTAGCCTCCTCCTTGAAACTCCAACAGTTTCTTGAGTCCCATGGAGTGCTTGCCAATTCCAGGAATGTTGGTACCACCAAGAAGCTAGGCATACTGCTGTATGTATTTATTACTGGGCTCTCTAATAGGAAGCTCCAGAAAAGATTCCAGAGATCAGCTGAAACTATCTCTGTGTGAGCTTTTTCATATTTTGTTTTTTTATTTCTAAATATTTAAAGGTGTGGTTTTTTGTCTTTGGACAGCACCATCAATCAGCTTGTGAAAGATATTACCAGCGATAAGACATTGATTCATTGTTTTATCAGTCTTCCAAACAATGATGTCCAGCCTGCCCAAGAAATCAAGTCCAACCCCAAGTTTTCCCCTTATTTGACGACTGTATCCCCTTATTTTGACGACTGTATTGGTGCGGTAGATGGCAGTCATGTTCCTTTGCGCAGCCAGCTGCAGTGGCACAGTGGCGTAAATTATGGCTCTAAGATATCTACCAACAAGAGGTGATGTAAAAGAAGTTGAGGAGTGCAGTGAGTTGTGTACGGCATGTGGTAGACAACTGATATTGGTGACGTACCAAGCCGGCCAGACATGTGAGGACCTACACATTGTGCCCCCTGAACCCCAACCGACTAGCCCCTGGCCTTGTCAAGTTTACTTCAGACTACGGTGCGGGTAGACCGCGACACATCAGGAGTCAGAGAGCAGATTGTTGTTCAGAGGCGACTATTGTGGACTCACGGTGGGAAGTAAGGGGATACTTTGAAGTTGGCATAGAGAGTCTGATAGCTAATGCACGTGAATTGAGTGTTACGCTGAGCTTCAGCCCCACGCTTTGTGAGGTCGACTTTTCTAATAGTAAGAGAGCACTTCACTGCCTTGTGAACACCGAAACTTTAATATGTGAGGTTGTGGCACAACAACTGGATGTATGCCCAGGGGTGGGTCTACTGCAAACAGAGAGACACAGGGTAGAGCAGCTGGCCAGCAATGCGACAAAGTACACGACTATAGCAGATGAGAAGCTTTCGTTTCACGGCATCACGGTGAACGCTAGGGCCAGCAGACCTGATGCGTGCTCCATCTCCATGGTAGTGTCAAGCGAAACAGACTCAGCCACAATAGCTTTTTTTAGAACTCTGTACGCATGTAGCTTGTGTCCGAATCAACTGGATAAGTGTTGGAAGTACGGCGGTGTTAGAAACCTACTGTGTCTCAAGCCTAGAGCACATGATGCTGCAGCAGCTCAAGACGTAGAGCATCCTTTACCACCAAGCCTGACGGTCAGAGGTGCATAGTGGCTTGGCTTGGACTGGTGTGGGGCTACTTTACTATAAGTCCCGACGCTAACATATAGAGGAACTAAGTACCATCTGAGGGATTGGGGCATAGCTGGTGGGACAAAGTAAGTGTTCCTTTCCTATTTATCCAGTTTGATAGAATATTAATTTCTCTCAGGCCTCAAACTTACCAGGAACTATACAACCTGTGGCACTCCAGTTCCCAAAACGTTATCAAATGGATCTTTGGTGTGATTAAAAGCAGATTGCAAGTTTTTGCTTTGGGTTTTAGATAAAATATCATGATTCAGGCAAAGTTCATCATTGTGATGACCTTTTTGGCTAATTTCATCCAAGTGAATGATCCAGAGGACCAGGAAGAGATGGAGCAGAGAATCGTGGTTGATGCACATCAACCGACAACAGAGGAGTATGGTATTCTGCACCATACTGGAACCTCCAGAATGGAGTCAGCTAGGGCATCTGCAAAGAGAGACAAGATTTTCAAAAGGATGTGGGATGATTATCAAATTAATCTTACGCATTGTCAATGGCATGGTCATGGCTGCCCAGATTGTTAGGGTCTTAGTTAGTTGGAGCAATCAATATGTTCTTATTTAGTGTTTTCTCTTATTCAGTACTCTCATTTTATGTTTTTGCTTATTCACTTCGCTGATTTGTTCTTGGAAGACAAGACAATTAATTGCAATTCAAGTTGATATCCCTCATGATTTGTTGAGCTTTTACAATACAAATAATCTGAGCTTGTAAGTCAGGAAAACAGTTATTATGAGCTGAGATACAGGTAAAACAGGAAAACATATTACATTCTCAGTCAATTGTGAGACAGAGTAGAGATTTTATTTTAAGTAGCTTTTTATTTTAAGTTTCTTTTCAGAGTAGATTGGGGGAAAAGAAACAAAGTCAAAAAAGACCAAAGATAACCAAAGATAACCAAAGATAAACAATCTCCTAACTTGACAAGCCTAAGTTCATGCAGAGCCATGTGGGTTGAAGGTGTTCATTCAATGCTATGTAAACTTCTGCGTTCATGGGGTTTTCAAGGAAATCAATTGCTTCAAATATTTGCTTGGGGGTCAGATCAGCTTGGGTTTGAACTAGCAAAATAGCCTGAATGTGCAGGGAATTGGGGAGTGCTTGAGGTGGAGGTGGAGCAAAGATGATAGGAGGTATCAGAGCTTGGAGTGCATCAGACATGGTGGAGCTCATTGATCTCATTTCAGTGAGGAGTAGTTGAGTACTAATACTGGGCTGCATTTTTGTTTTACAGGAAATGGGGTTGACATGGGCTGGCACTTAGGTTGGTGTTCATCAGCTTCATGTTCTTCATCTTTTTCATCATTTTCATCTAAGTTGATTGTGGCACCCGCGTCTTGAGTAGTAGCTTTGATTTCATCAGTAGTTGTCTCCATAAGGTTGCCAGATGCAACATTCCCTTCAATTAAACCTGCAAGATTGTGGAATAACGAGAAAGGGCGGTTTTTCCCCAGTGAGAAAATTTGCGACCAGCTGCAGATTGGTTAGCCTCCAATTCCTTCCAACCTTGAGGAGGAAGTGAGACCATGCTGGTGGACTCATCCCAACCAGCGCCCAATTTGTTTGAAACCGTTTTGAAACTGAGGTACTGTTTCTTCAACTGGGAAAGGGACACAATCACAAATTATTTACAAAAAAAAAGTAAATGATAACTCACCACATGCCTTTTTGTTGTTTGTTAGCTACCACACAGCAATTAGTGTGTAATGGCAAAAAAAAAAGACATTTACATGGCAATTGCCGTGTAATAGCTAAAATTTGCCAAAACACGGCAATTGGCATGGGAATGACATTTACATGGCAATTGCCGTGTAATAGCTAAAATTTGCCAAAACACGGCAATTGGCATGGGAATTGCCGTGTTTTGGCGAATTTTTTTCCGTGATTTTACCACAGACATAGTAACAATTCTAGTATATCTTACCAACAGTACTAGTGTATTTTCCCATCTCCTTCCAGGTATATGTCTAAGCCCCTGTTTGGATGAATGTTTCTATGTAATGATGTGAGAAGCTCATTAAACATGTTTAAAGTATATGTCAAGTCATTTGGTAGGTAAATATTTACAGCAAATGGTGTAAACAGCCTCCTATCTATGACTTGTAATATTTATGTGTTAGTTAGATATGTATTATAGACTCATAGTTCATGTTGTAATACACAAATTGTATTCTTGAGTTTATTACTATGTTTTGAAATTATTCAAGTACCCTGTAAGTCTTTTGCATTGAGAAGTTCCTCAAAGAGTAGAATTATGGATGTCCCATTTAATAAGTTGAGACAATTAAGTTATCAAATGTAAGATAAATATTTCATGAGAAAAATAAACCAAACAAAGTTAACAAAAAAAGTATTGTATCTAACACTCTAATTTGTAGTCAAAAAGGTAGTTCAAGAACAAGTTGGCATGCATGCCAGAGAACAAAATTTATTGAAAGCTAAAGGAAGTCATGAGTTGTTTGGAAAATTTTTAAAAAGATTAGTTTCTCCCAACTTACTACTGAAGAAGAATATTGTTTGAAAGAACTTAAATAAGCTTTGTAATAAGTGCAGTGTTGTATAGGAAAGGATAAGTGGATACAGGTAAAAAGTGATGTGATTGGCCAAACACTGGATATGGAAGGGATTATTTGATTTAATCAATATGGTATATGTGAGGAAAAGAATGAAGATATAAAATATTTGTGCTTCCCTGAGAAGAGAAAACACATTGAGGTAACAAGCCACTTCCAAAGATGTGGTTTTCTGTCTATTTGTGGATATGTGATAAGCTAAAAATCTATAGGAATGACACCCGTAGCCCCCGTAGCAGGGTATGCCAAGATCTCAACCCAGTTGTCATTGATACTGGGCGGCCAAAAATGAGTTATTTTAGGATTGGTTATTTTTTGGGAAAAATTCTGAGACCAGTGCTGGTCCCAATTGAGAATATTGTGAATAAGGCATTCTGTTTGGTGCAATGGCTGCAGGAAATTCAATTCATAAATCCTTCAAGGGACAAAGAAAAAAAATACAACCTTTAAGATATTTCAGTATACATATATGTATCATATTGTATTGTAGACTATAGTATTTTTTCTTTTGTATTTCAGTATAATGTTTTTTCTTATCAACATTTTATTTTTGAAAGAAAAAAAGGAAAAAAATTCATTGAAATTAGATTTTTAAAAGAAAAAAAGGAAGAAAAAGTCATTAAAATCAGTTGGTAAAAGTGTTGTCATCAAATTTTTCAGAAAAAAAATTGGTCTTGTGGGACCACTCTTCCAAAAAAACAATTTGTTCAATGGTGATGGGCAGATTTCAGTCCTGTAAGCCAATGATTCACCTGCACTGTGAGAAAATATACTTGGATGGTGCGCTTGTTGCGGTTAAGGATAGGAAACACCTAGTCATTTCAGCTAAGAAGGGGTAAATCTTCTGGCGGGACTGCCAGTATTTAAGGATTTCCATTCCAAAAGCTTCCTTTGTTTCTGATGAAAAAAAAAAAATCGATTTCCAGAAAACTAAAACCAGATACTTAAAGGATTATGAAAGTAAGTGAAAATGAGTTGATAAAAGAAACAAGATATTTGAAAGAAAAAATTAGAAGAATACCTTGGGAGAAGAAAGATAGTGCTAGGGCAGATTTTAAGTATCACTAATGATAATGAGCTGTAGTTGAGCTGTGGTTGAGTTTTAATGAAGTAAAAAGAGAATGAGAAATGAATAACAGAAAGGAGGTTGAAATAAGAACAATAACATAAAAAAAATCATACAATGATAACTGGAATTGATGAAGCTGGTCTTCAGCATTTTCTTGACAATAAGTGGACCAATAGAAAAACAATTAAGCGTGATGTTGATTGAGCGAAAAGCAGGTGCAGGAATTATTTTCTCACCAAATGTGAATGAATGGATTGATACAGAAAATATAAAGACAATTCAGCCATCAAATAAATTAGATTCTCGACATATAGGTCCTTTTCAGATAAAACAAATGGTAGGTACTCATGCGGCTCAACTCAATCTATACGACCCTTGGAAAAAATTACATCCAACTTTTAACACTCAACTACTCACACCTTATAGCTGAAGACAGAGGAGGGGGGCCACAATTGTAGTGAAAAAGACCAAAAAATAAAAATTAAATTAAATTAAAATTAAGATGCATACAAATATAAAATTAAAATAAATAAAGAAAAAAAGGGGAAGATTTTTTATATAAAAAAAGTAAAATAAATTTATATCGCTTCAAGCAAGTTTAAATGACCTTCTATTAATTTTTCAAATATAAGAAAAGAAAAGCAAAATAAATTTCTATCAATATAATATAAGATTAAGTAAAATAATATTCTATTGTTGTACCCCAAAGAAAAAATAATAAAAAGATGGGGAAAAATCAGATATAAAAGATTGGTTTTGTTGTAAATAAATTTTCTCATCGAGTCTATTTTAATCTGTTTTAGTTGTTATAACTTTAAAAAACTAAAAATTGAAATAAAATAAATTATAAGTAAAAATAAAAAAAAAGAGAGAAGGAAAATCTTGGAAAATATATGACAACGAGGGTCACACTGTTACAAAAGCTAGTGGTTCTAGCCTTGATCAACAGCTCACGCTCAGCTTTTTATTATCACAGCTTATCAAAATAACATGAGGTTGTCATTACTTGTCAAACTTCTCTTGCCCTTGAAATGGTTCTCCGGCTCATTCTGCGTCCGCGAAAATGAGCTCACTCTCAAACAAATGCCAACTTCAATTTCGGAAATTGAAGAGCGTAGTTCTTGGGGCTCCGATTTGACTTTAGGTTGGAACAATATTCAAAGTTACACAACTGATACGGAAGCTACCAAGATGGGTCACAAATGAGGGCTGGGAAATAAAATCAGTTCAAGAAATACCATCAACGGTGGGAGAAAAAAATAATCTAAACCTCAATTTATATTTGAATGGGTTATTAGATCTGGGCGGAATGCAAGTTGATAACGCACTAGAGCAAAGCAGCTCTCTAGAAGTAGTGAAGATACCTCATTCTGGACACCTTCCATTTGTAAATCGGAATGAAGAAAGACTGGAAAACTATCCGTCTGTTATGAAAGAGGACAATCTCACTTTGAATCCAAATCAAGATAAGGCCACACCCTCCCATAGCAACGTAGATTTAATCAAATTGGATCAATACACTAGGAATCTTCCAACCGTTAAGGACAATTTTCTCTCTTCAAATTTAGCTGAGGGATCCAGAAAACAAAAGCTTGCGACTCTGAATGATGAGAAGCTTACTCCCCTGAATTACGACTTGGTTTATCAAAGTAAAAACATGGAAGCTCCACCGTCAAGTAGCTTTTTGCAACCGAAACCAAGAAGAAAAGGAAAAATTGAGGGATCTATTAACCTGGAACCTAAAGAAAAAGTAGGATATTCTGGAAGAAAAACTGATCTCGCAATTCACCATCTGAACGTTAATTCACAACATGATAAGGGGAAAGGAAATTCTTCCAAAGACGAAAACTTGGATGAACTTCAGAATCATCTTCAAGAGTCTAGGCAGATAGAAGCAAAAATTGAAACAAAAAATCCACCAGAATACACGGTTTTTTGCTCGAATCAAATCCCACTTCGACTTATGAGAAAGAAGAATGTATGGTTCAAACAACCAAGTGGGGCTTCCAAAGTCGAGGATAGAAGGTTGTCTATCTATGCGTGCTTTGAGTTAGTTGGACGAGAAATATTATCAAAAGTACAAGGAATACCAATCATACATGATTTCAATACGAAATTGGAGTTTAACAATTATCGAGGATCAGCACGATCATACTCCATCAAGTCAATAGTCAGCTATATTGAATTGCTGGAAAGTATATCTGAACCACCTTTTTATAAAACTGAACAAGAATTTCAAAATGCACAGAAAGATGCAATAAACTTTTCATTAAAATTTTGGAAAAGTTTTGATGAAGAGAACTTAAAAAATTTTGAACCACTCATCGATTCACCAGAACAACAAAAACAATTCTATAGGTTAAGGAGGGCAAAACATTTTTTAGCTGAAGATAGTAACCAAATTTCAAGTATTTTATTCTTACTTTGGTTAAAAAAATATAATCCAAATATATTTTTTGAAATACAATCTGAAAATAGTGAAACTTTGATGTTGAGAAAATGGATGATTGCAACCCTTCATAATAAACTTTTAAGTTTAAAATCACTTGAAGAAATAGAGAATCTTATGAAAGATGTAGATAGACCTCGTGGTTATTCTTCAAAAAAATTACCACTTTTAACTTTAATAGCTGTTAGACCTTTCAAGATATCTTGGATGAAGCATTAGTCGATCTGTTTGAAGCCTTTCGAAATTCAAGAAGTTCACTTGAACACCTTTCTCATCTTGTTTACTTTTACTTTCCTTTTTTTTTTTTGGCGTTATCAAATTCACCAAGGTTTTCCTCATTTTGATTTGGGTTTTCCTTTTTTTTTTTTTGAATTTTTTTTTTTCATTTAATGTATTAGTTTCGAAGAAAAAAACATAATGGTGTCCGGTTTCTTCACTAAATCTTGTCTCATTTTTTCTTTCATTTCTCTTCTCTGCTATATCCATTACTTTTAGTTTTCTCTGGAGAAAAAAATTATTTCTCACTCAATCATCAATCATATGCTTCTTTTTCTTTGCGATAATTGTCAAGATTTGAATTTAAATGAAAAAAGATTAATTTACTTAAATACTCAAGATAGTGAGTTTTATATTTTTCATTGTAACAATATTAAAAATAGGGAATTCCTAAATTCAGCTGGTCGGCTTGCTAACTCTCACGGTTTTGACCGCGCGCAGTCCAGCCGCGTGGTTTTTTCAAAACCCCCTGAGGAAAAAATAGAAAGAGAAAAATATTCGAGAAGATTTAAAGGTCCACAAAAATATTACATGGATTTTTTCGATGGAAAAGAAAAAAAAAATAGAAACAAAGAAGTAATAAACGAACAAGAAAAAAAGAAAAGAAAGAGAAAAAGAAAAACAAAAAAGAAAAAAAAAAGAAGAAAAATAAAAAAAGAAAAAAATGAAAATAAAAAATAAAAAGCAAAATAAAAAAAAGAAGAAGAAGAAGAAAAAGGAGAAAGAAGAGAAAAAGAGAAAAAGAAATAGAAAGAAAAAGAAAAAGAAAAAGAAAAAGAAAAAGAAAAAGAAAAAGAAAAAGAAAAAGAAAAAGAAAAAGAAAAAGAAAAAGAAAAAGGAACAGAAAAATTGGAAAAGAAAGAGATAAAATAATTTATAAGGAAAAGAATAACAAAATCTAAAAGCCAAAGAACCAAAAGCGAAAAGAAGATAAGAATTAAGAAGATAAAGATAAAAGAAAAAAGGAATGAATGAAAAGGAAATGTATAAAAAAAAAAAGACAAAGAAACTAAAAAAGAAAGAAAAGAGAAATACAAGAGAAAGAAGACATAAAAAATCAAGAAAAAAAGGGAAAAGAGCAAAGAAAACTAGAAAAATATTTGTTTCTTGCTCCATCTTTCTTTTATTTCTCTTTTATTTCTTCTATCTTTGTCTTTCCTTTATTTTTTATTTCATTTTTTATTTTACTTACTCCTTTTTTTCCTTTTTTTTAACTCCTTTTTTCTTTCTTTTTTTTCTTTCTTTCTTTTTTTTCTTACTTTTTTTTACTTTCTTTTCTTTCTTTCTTTTTTTTCTTTCTTTTTTTTCTTGCTTTATTTTTTTCTTTTTGATTTTTATTTTTATGTTTCTGTTTCTTTTTCATTTTCCTTTTTATGTGTTGATCTTCTTTTCATTTTTCCATTATGATTTTTGATTTTTTTCATTCTTTTCCTTTTCCTTCATTTTGTCTCTATCTTTCTTTTCTTTCCTTGAGGTTTTTTTTTCACTTTTTTCTTTTTTCTTGGAAGTTTTGATAATAAAAAAATGATAATAGTGATAATAGGGCATGTCAAAGTTAGCCAATCAGCCATTGCAAATCCGCCATTTTTTTTTTATCAAATCCACCATTTTTAATGGCAGATTTTCCAAACACACTTACCCCAACACAAGTGTGTTTCAAAATTGAAACAAGTGATTATTTGAGAGGAAATCCGCCATTCCTCTCATCAAATGGCTTATTTCATGAAAATAGCTGATTTCATAATTAAAAAAAAAAACCAGTCTATTTTTTATTGCAACATCATCAGCATTGCTTCTCATCTTTTCAAAACACTAATGAATACTTCATATAGTTCACTCATCCATTCCAGCAATCTCAGCAAGAAAAAAACATGAAAATTCATTGTGCCTTATGGAATTCTTGATGTGTATTGAATCAGATTCTGATTCTGACTTGGAGACTGACTTTTTATACTTCAATTCCCTCCTTCAAAAACAATACCTAGCTCCCCAATCAAATAATTTTCATCAACCACTTTATGAAAGACAGAAGCTTCACCAACTTCCTGAGCTTTCTTTTTGGCAACTCTTCAGAACAAATTTAACCTCCTTCATGACTCTTTTGAAAATGATTCAGGCCAGTCAAGTATTTCAGAATAATTCACAAAACCCTCAAATAGACCCAGCAGTCCAACTTGCTGTTGGATTGTGCCGACTTGGTAGCAATGGTAATGGATCGGCCATTCAACGATTACAAAATCTCTTCTCAGTGGGTCATGGAACAATACACCTTTATACTAAGCGAATAATCAAAGCCATCCTCCCACTTTATCATCAGCTTCTAACTTGGCCAACTAAGGAGGAGCGGATTGAAAACTCTCAGGTTATGCAGGAGGAAGGATTTCCAGGATGTGTGGGTTTTGTTGATGGAACCACAATCCCTTTGAGTCAGAAACCTCCAAACGATGGTAACCATTATTTTGATTGTAAGAAAAGGTATGATAAGTTATCATAAAAATTTCATCCTTCAAAGATTTTGATTTAATTTCATCCTTAGGTATTCTGTAGCCGTCCAGCTTGTGTGTGATGCCAATAAGAAGTTCATTGCAATCCATGCAGGTCTACCTGGGTCTTGCCATGATTCATATGTATTTCAGAGGATGAAGATTAGTCAAGATCCAGCCCAATACTTTGATGAAAACCAATATCTTTTAGCAGACTCTGCCTATGATTGTAAGAAATGATGAAATTAGCTCTTCTTAACTATCCAAATAAAATTCAACCCTTTCTTTATTTTTCACTTAAAACTCAACTCAAAGTTATTTTCAATTAAATTAATTTATCAATCCCCAAAAACGATCTCTCCAGAATTTCATCAAAGTTCAACCAATATTTGTTTTTTCCATAACAACTCAACTCCAAGTTATCTAGAAACATATCAAACTATCAATCCTCAACAACCTTCTCTCCAGCGGCTCACCAAACTTATCAAATATTTTCATTTACTCACAAATCAACTCAAGGTTATTTCTAAATACTTCAACCTATAAATCCTCAGCAACAACCCATCACTCCTCAAAAACATCTCACTGAACCAACACTACCCATCCTCAAAAACATCTCACTGAACCAACACTACCCATCCTCAAAAAAATCTCACTGAACCAACACTACCCATTGGACTTATCAGATTAACCACAAGTGAGTCCCATATTATCAGTAATCACCTTAAAACAGTCATTTTTTTTTTCATTATTGCCTTTTTTTTAATATAATATAGATTTTTTGAAAAACTATTTGAAAGGAGCTCCCCCTTTGAAAGTCCCCTCCCTTTTACCTTTTATAACTTTTTTTTGTTTTTTTATTTTCAGAAGGTTACCTAGAGGCAAACCAAAGGTTCAGAACCTTTGGTTTCGCCTCCAGGAACCCAGAAGAATTCCTGGAGGCAAAACCGAAGGTTCTGAACCTAGAAGGCTCCCTAGAGGCAAACCAAAGGTTCAGAACCTTTGGTTTTGCCTCCAGGAACCCAGAAGGATCCCTAGACAAAGGTTCTGAACCTTCGGCTTTACCTCCAGGAACCCAGAAGGCTCCCTAGAGGCAAACCAAAGGTTCAGAACCTTTGGTTTTGCCTCCAGGAACGGAAATTAGTTAGAAAGACATTAATAAGAAAAAAAGAAAAACTGGGTTCCTGGAGGTAAAACCAAAGGTTCAGAACCTTCAGTTTTGCCTCCAGTGACTCTTTTTTTCTTTTTTTCTGATATCTTTCTAACTAATTTCCTGGTTTTATTTTTTATTTTTTATTTTCAATTTTTTAATTTTACTTATTTGGATTCATCGGCCTAATCCAGGTACTGACAATGGTTGGAATCTTCAATCTTCACAAATCCCCAAAAATCTCAAATGATGATGTGCTTTTCAAACCAGAGGACATGGAGGCGCTTGATCAGTGCACGACTGATCAACCCCCTTCATGTTCAAAGGTCAATGAGTTCACATCAAATCCACTTATGTGTCATCCCCGCCAT
>KN361528.1:0-18294 GCA_000785685.1 Uromyces viciae-fabae
CCGGCCGAGTTTAGCCGGTGCCAATGCGGAACAGGCACTTTAGCCGGTTAACTTTAGTTAACCGGTGGTCAACTTTAGTTAACCGGTGGTCAACTTGACCGGCCGATTTAGCCGCACGAATGCGGATGCTCTCAATATCTAACTTTTCCTTTTTCATTGATTGGTAGCTATCTGCTTGTTCTTGCCACTTCCGATTGAAAATAGTTAAAGGAATTACCCCTTTCCCTTCTTGAATGTTGTTGGTGAAGAATGCTGGAAGTCCTAAGTGGGTATGATCATTCAATTTTTACTCGTTTTATGTTGAAATTACCCTCATTTGTTACCCCTTGTGTTTTTATCACTTCTTCTACCTCTATTTATTTCTCTTTGTCTTTGTTATTCTCTCTACTTAACTCTTTTGCTACGGTGCTCTCTCTTTCTTTTCTTTTCCCGGAGTCTATGCGTATGAGCTCTTTCATAATTATGTCATATTCTTCTGTTCTGTTAAAACTTATTGCTTCTACTAATTTCCTTGCTAAAATCTCCCTCGGATTGTTAATCAGCTGTCTGAGTGGTTCAGTTCGCGTATCAGGTCTAAGTGTCTCTGTATACTCTGGAACATTAGGTCGTGTAGTGCCTTGTTGTGTTGGGTTTAAAGTCTCTCCAATTGATTGTGCTAAAAAGGTTGCCAGTACCATACATGATGACAAGTCAGTCCTTGTTCTGATATTGAAATTTCTGATATTTAAATTCTAATTCTTCCTTCTTTCTATCTAGTATTCTTTAGAGGGCATCCCTTGGGGCATTCTTCTCTTCAACAAGAGGAATGAAAATTTGAATGGCGTTCAATCGCCCTCTCCTGTCTAAGCAACATCGGAGGTATGAATGAAAATTTAAATGGCATTTAATCGCCCTCTCCTGCCTAAGCAATATTGGAGGTATAGCATCTTGGTGAATGTCACCTATTTCTAAAATGGTATGTTTATGCGGCCCTGACTACATCTATTTTCACTTGGGAAGTTGATGTAGTGGATTGAGAATGGAGACTCTATTGAAGCAGATTTAATTTCAAACTTAATAGTAGTAAAACTTTTAGAAACGGAAAACAAGATATTTTTTAGATGGTTTTGAGAATTTTTAATAAGAAAAATAAAAAATGGAAAAGAAAGAAAAGTTAAAAAATATGAACGTAAAATTTACCTAGACTAAGTTTTTAGTTTATTAAATCAAGATAAGAAATATTTTGAGTTACTATCAGGAATATTCACTACAAAAAGAAGCCTGATTTTTATTTTTTGAGTTTGGATTGATTGAGAGGTGATTAGTTTAGTTGATAACAAGAAACCGAGAATTGAATAGAAATTCAAAGATACAAATTTGAAAAAATGAAAAAATAAAAAGAATCAAAGAGACACAGAAAACAACAAAAACATGAAAGAAATGATAAATCAGAATGAGTTGAGAGTTTTGAAATGTTGTGAGTACCTGCCCAGACACTCCGTTCTAGCTCCTCCTGAGATAGTACTACTCTGGACAGTTCAACTTCGTTATACCCTAATCTATTATTTACTGTCTGCACCATCTCTTGTACGCTTCTCCCTTCTTGATTCATCTTATCGATACTAACTTTACCTTTCCTTCTTCTTTTTTTCTTTTTTTTTCCTTGTTGTTGCTTGATATAATTTACGTTGTTTATAAATATGTCAAAAAGGTACTAAATGTAAATGTATTAAGTGTTTTTTGTCAAAAAAGTAACCAATTGGTTACGGGTAGCTCTACACGTGTCTAGTGGGAACGATAGAGTGGGGGAAAACAAGACATGCAAAGGGACTCAGAGGTGATATACCTCTCCTCTTGCTGTATGCTATCCGTTGAGGCTTGCCATCTAGCGGCTGGCATCACGGGTAAACGCCAAGGAGGCGTTTAATGAGCAAGAAGCCATGCTTCCCTTTGCGCCCACTCTCATGGGCCGCAGCCGCATCTAGCAGGGAGATGGACCTTGCCCTCCTCCCGTCTCTGACTCCCGGAAAGCTCCAAGTGAAAGGTTGAGCCTAGAAAATCTAAGAGTCAATGGGTTGACTTGAAAAATACTATTGCCGAATGAAATTCTATTGGTTATATTAACAACAATGGTGGTAAAATAAATTTTAACATTTGTCTTTGTATGTATACAATTGTAATACTATTGCATTTTTTTTCCTTCATCTGTATTTAAAAAAGGGATCGACAAAGGGGACAAGACGAGCCATGGCTTGTTGAAAACCACTAAGATTGAAATTGAAAGAAAGATCGAGTTTGGGTGTTAGAGGATTCACTATTCAAATCAAAGCAATGCGAATTTCACAAATTACCTTATATAGACAACTCGGATGGAACCGATTACGACAAGTACGACATGCTTTGCTGGGCAAACTTCTATCAACAACTGATATAATCGCATAGCAAACTATGTGGGCGCGAAAAAAAAACCTTCAGTAAACTATTTCCCCAAGCACCATTCAGATATGTATGTATATTTAGGACTAACTTGCACAAGCCTCGACACCCTCGAAATGCAAAGTAATGTTCTTCTTAAAAAGCAATACACCATCTGCGATTGAACCGTTCTGAATAAATTACGCATCATGAGAGAAAAGCCTCAATTCTGCTATCGCTACGTTCAAAATTGAATTCAATTCAAGCTTACATGATGAGTAATTGATTGTTGAACCACGAATAACCAGGCACGCCAGGTAGTATCTGGAATCCCAACTTTTCTTATATCAAGAACTTCAACTGACTGCAAAGGATAATCACTCGGAATTCTAATGACGATTTCCATTGACTCTTCGTCTACAGTATAAGTGACTTTCACTTCCTTGATCATAGGACTGACTTTAACGAGGACGTTTTCATCTGTAAGTGACTTGAGAATATCTCGCTGTTTGAGTTTATCGAGTTCTTGATTGATTAGAAGTGGCGAAAAATTTTTACTAATAAATCCTCCAACAGTCATAGATAGTTGCTTATTCCGACATTCCTCCCACCATGATCGGATTTGTGATGGAATTGTCCGAAGGGCTAAAAAATAAACGTATGCAGCTAGTGGGACGGGTTTTAGTCTGTCATCTTCCAAGACTGCAATTGGTAGTAAACAAAATATAAAATCAAGAGTGTCACATGAATGCAGGCGCCTCTAGCCGAGTCATCTGCAGAGCCATTCCATTTTCTATGAAGCCGTTGTGCGAGATAACTTACGAGAAAAGTCGAAATGAGGAATGTCCCAGATTGAGATATCATTGGGTTTGCCACGCTCAGCGACTTGCAACACTCGGTGAAGGAGGGGCATCAAATGTTCGGATACTACATTTGCCTCACGTAACTGTGAACTGTAGTTATTCTTTAGACGCGACGACTAAATTGAAATGGATGAAGAATGTGTAGACGTTGGGTAAATATTCAAAATGCTTTAATACTTCAGATGACTTGACGTACGGCATTTTGAAAATAAGCAAAAACCATTAACCAAATCATCAAAGTTCTAGTTGAATTATGATCACTACAAGATCGAACGAGATTTAAGATCTCCTCTGGCAGAGAAGGCGAGGTGAAGTTTTCAGAGTTTAATTCATATTCGATTACAAGATTGTCAATCAGATGTTTGATAGCTGCTTGGGCGATTGTCAGGCCTAAGACTCCGGTGCTCATTGAAGGGCTATAGATAGAATTTACAAGCTAGAACGGAGACAATCAGTTTTTTTTTTTAAAAAAAAAAAGCTGGCAATCATGGGAAAAATTCAAGCTGGCGTGACACTCACCAAGGGGATAGGAGCTTCAAAATAAAACGATTGTGCTTGTTTATCACTCAGAACATCTTCAATAGTATGTAAAAGTGTGACGCTTGTTGCAGGCATGGCAGATTGAACTAGCCATATTAGAATTAGCCTCATATGATAAAAAAAGGCAAACTTGAAATGAAACTGGCGTACAGGGAGTAGAGCAAAATAGTTTCAGCAGCGACTGCATACAATCTTGAACTTGTGAGCCAATCTCAATTTGGAGAGTGTGATTGCGCTTCAAAATATTTAAAACCATTTTCAATAAAAGGCACGATCTCCATACCAACAATAGAGATTCTTCGTCTCCCCAAGAGGCTTCCTAGTAGCAGGTCAAGAAAGAAGAGTGTCAATCAATGCTAAAATGGTTAAGAATGACAGTCAAAAGTATTAAGACCGTACTTCTAGATTGATTGAGATCAGATCCATCATTTGCTCCCAGTGGCTACCCATGACAGTCTGTACAATAGGTGCAAGAGACATGAACAGTTCCAACAATTTATTGTTAAGCGCATTTTCGAGTTCTTCGTCACTTTTTAACCATCCACTGATTGTTTGTAACAAGAAAACTACCCGCCGTTGGGGCAAAAAAATGTGGACTGAATCTGGTGGCGGAGCTGTTGCGCACAGCAGTTCTAGGATCTGAAGACCATCAATGTTCGCCTGGGCAGATGGTATGTCGGACAAATTACTAGCCAACTGATTTTGATATTTCTGGAAATTCCCATTGCCAAACATGTAAAATTTCAGGCTTTGGATGAGAGATATACATAAGTTAATATGAGAATTCTGAATTCGCTGCAGGAACGTTAACCACTTTTCACAATCATCATCACTTGTATCTGAGTATTTAAACACACTCGATATGACTCTGTAGATTGCAACAGTAGCCAGGTTTCTAGTGGCTTGCCGCTGTGAGCCAATTGCCAGACTCAAAATAAGACTTTTCAGCGGATCAGACTCACTTGACAAATGGTCTTCTGGCTGATTCATTTTGAGAATTGTATCACTGTGCCAAGCTGATGTTACGTCAGCTGAAAGGGATGATACGAGATACGTTGTATTAGTGTCAACTGCGCATACAATTGCCGCCAGCTGCTCTTGGTTTAAGACATTATCTCCTTCGACACATGTGGTTCTAGCGGAGCTTGTGTGACGAGCCAGTTCACCTAGATACATACAATGTGCCCATAGCCACAAATTGCGTTGCGCCAATTTCCGATCTTCAATAAAAATGTATAAGATTGCGAGCACGATTCTGTCATATTTGGAGTTGAGACTAATGTTAAGTTTATCTTCACTCGCGGAGGTAGACTGGATTGGGAAATCAACTATGGCAAGCAAGGGCGAGAATTGCTTAGGCGTGAACAGTGAAGCTAATGTATCATTGGTGATGTTTCCGATTGGCAACAAAGATACGAAATCGTGGCATTCAAGTTCACAATGCCGTTCTAAGAATAGCTTCAAGATTTCAATCAAGTCAAAAGGATGGATACAACATTTAACATCGATGAGGCAGTCGCAAATAAGTTGCAAAATTGAGCGATAAAGGCCTGGAAGTAGTGTACTTGAGTCAAGCTCAGTGGCAAGTAGACGTGCATCATGTGCAATTCCAACCATTTCGGTGGTAGATTCATCAGCAACTAAATGCAAAAACAGCTCGGTAGCAAACAAATCAATAACAAGATGATTCAAAGTTCCAGATAACGAGGCTTGTGAGGTAAGAGCTATTTCATTGAAGTGTTGTAATTGAAGACAACACAATGACAGGATAGTTCGAAGTTTAGCTGGATTGAAGGAAGATAAAGTGTATCGCAATATGTTTACCTGATCTCGAAGTGCTTCTTGAATGATAACTAGTGCATGTGCAATAGTTTGATCTGTAATGAAAAGCTGAGGACGTAGCAAAGTTGGTTCAACGAGGGCAAGAAGGTTTGTATTGCCTTGAAGAAGCTGTTTTAAGCATTTGAGCACAAGCTGATCGATTCCCAAGTTTGGTAATTGGATGTTTGAATACGGCTTTGTTATGTGACTGAATACTCCAGATATAATGGATTGCTTGCTGGTTATAAACTCAGAATCAGCATCATCGAGACATGACAGGGTCAACCAGGCAGTACGAGAAGCACTTTTGACGTTAGTTTGAAGGATGTTGAGTAACAAGTTGTAATGTGGCTTTGATCCACTCCATAGTGCTGTCGGTAATTGAGCTTGACAAAATTGTAAGAGGGGTCCTAGTGACATGTCATTGATGAGCTGTCTCCCAGCCGACTCTTCATCCAGGATACGTGTGAGCACAGGAACCCATGTAGCTTGAATCTTCACATCGGATATTTCTTTCAAATGATTAAAAACTTGATGAGATAACGACAAACTTGCATCTGTGGCTTTCATTCCTAAAGGTTCTTGGGCATGAGAGACACGCGCTTGGGACAAAAACTTCAAGTATCGCAAAAAATTTGCTGGGTCATGTTCCGCCCGTATTGTAGTTTCTATTGCTGGCCACGCGTAATCTGTTACAAAATCTGACTGATGAATAACCTTGATGAGGGCTGAACTAAATGCCTTGAATACTGCTTCAGATTGGTTTCCGGAAACATCGATCTGTCCCCACATTTTGATGAATTCATTTTCATAAAGAGAAATTGCTGGGCTGGCAAGCTTTTTCTCAAATAATAGCAGGCACTCGCTCCAAGAACGAGCAAATTCAATCAAATCTCCCGTGCTACTAGATCGGAGAGTTTTGGCGTCAAACGGCACCCAAAAGTGTGAGAAAAACTGTTTGGCATTGTGCAGTGTGATTGGAAATGTGGCAACAACCAAGATCAAAGCCGGATAAAGAACTGCTGGGTTACCCGAGCAGCCGAGGTCAAGGAACTGGTAAAATATATCAATAATTGTGGCTTGATTGGGCGAATCATCCGTCACTTTTTGATCATCAGAGCTTGAAGATTGGGTCAATGTCGACGGGCGGGTGGTCCACCACAATTCAGGATAAATGTTGAGAAGGGTTACCAATCCAGTGATCATTGTACTCTGTACACCGAAATCTCGTTCAGTGAAAGCAGCACGCAGAGCCGGAAATGAGAAAACAGGGACCAGAGACTCGAGCAAAGCTGAAGAAGATCCGGTCAGAGCAATCGCTGAAAAACTTACGGTGTGATTCAAGAATTAAACAGGCAGAAGGATAGCTCACGTCTGCAGAGTTGCCGGGTGGATAGAGTGTGAATCAATGCCCACATAGACCTGCGGAGCAGAGCATTGTGATTTTCGTCTGATAGAATCAATTTCCAAGTTTCAAATTCGGCTACAGAGGAGTTAATGATAGAACCGAGCAGATTTCCCGGTGCTGGATGAATTTGAAGGAAATGGGCTAATGCTTGAAAGGCAGATGCTTTCAGACGAAATGAGGTAGATTCTTGAGATTCGGATAAGACAGCCACTTTGCGAGGAATGCTCTGAGAGGTATCAGTTTCTTGGGAGCTATGCAGCTCTGATACCTGGATCAAGTTGATTAAGTATTGAAGAATTTCAGACTCATACTCAACCAGCTTTACTTTGTTTGGAGCTTGATCTTGCCCTTCATCATTCAAATCAATCAGTTCATTCCAAATTTTGGTGGAAGTGGTTCGAGTTGTTTTATCGGGATCTGATAGACTGATAATCCAACTGCCGATGTATTCAGGTTTTTCTAATTCGACCGGATTCAAAAGTAGTGATCGACAGGCGTGCAAGCCAATTAGCGAATCAAACAGAGTTAAAACTAATGATCTGACTCGGCGTGATGGATGTACAACGAGTCTAGGAAAATGATGAATCAAGACTGGTATAGTAGCCAAAACCTCATCTGAGTCTTTGAAATTTATTTCAGGATGGTTAGTTGCGGTTAGATTGAAAGTAGTATGAATCCAATGAATCCATTCGTCAAGACCTCTTTCAACAGTTGTGGGATCTTTTTTTGCAAGCTTTCGCAGAGTTACAACGCGCTCAGGTTGAACTGGACTACCACATAAGCCGAGTTTGAAGATGTCGACTGGATCAAGTTCGCCACGATAGGTGGGTGGTGGAATGAAACGTTTGACCTTGGGGGCTTTTTTGTCTTTTTTCTGTTTTATCTGAGTAGAAGTTGATGGTTGGTTGGTTGGTTGGGCTGAATTCTGCTGAGACTTCTTGGCATGTTTTTTCCTGGTAGCAGTTGAGGCTGAAGAAGATTTGGGAGCCATTCAGACCGACCGGTGATGCTGGTGACCGTGAGGATGGAAAAAAAAAAAAAAAAGTACATAATGGCACCCGCACCGGATACTATCCGTGCGGTGCTACACCACCAAGAAAAAGAGCGCGGCCCCTGACATCAGATTAAGGGGTTTCAGAGTAAGAGCATCCAGCACCGTTGCGGTAGGGGCTCGCTAACTTATAAAGAGCGATTTGATGAGGCGCACGGACCTCACTACCCCCGAGGGTAGGCGTGGGTGCCTCCCAACCCTAGCCCTGGCTTGCCTGAGCCCATTCAAGACGTTTTTAACAACCACATTCCGCGCCTCCAAGAAGTTGGGTTGCATATGCAAGGTTCGCCCAACCTGATCCAATTTGGAGACCCCCTACAGAGTGTCTGCACGACAACTAAACCAGTTCACTCACACCTAGAAGATTTAGAAGATTTCCGACCAGAATGAGAATCGAGAAATGTTACTTTTGTGGTGCCAATGTATATCCTGGCCACGGTGAGAATCCAATCAACAGCTCCATTCATTCTGAAAAGTTTGCTAACATACATTTCTTTGATTCCGTAGGCACCATGTTTGTTCGAAATGATGCCAAGATGTTTCGATTTTGTCGCTCCAAGTCAGTTGTCCTCGTCACCAAATAATCACGGCATGATTCCTCACTTCTTTCTCCATTCTAAATTAACAATTGTTAGATGCCACAAGAATTTCAAAATGAAACGCAATCCCCGTAAGGTACGTTGGACCAAGGCATTCCGGAAGGCTTCCGGTAAAGAAATGGCAATTGTAAGCTCATTCTCTTACCCTGATTCAGAATGTCCTCTTTGCTCATACGTTGAGATCGGTCTATTCAATTTCCTCTCAAGGACTCCACATTGGAATTCGAAAAACGAAGAAACATTCCGGTCAAATACGATCGAGAACTCGTTAAAACTACGATCAATGCCATTGACCGAGTGGCAGCTATCAAAGCTAAACGCGAGAAAGCTTTCTATGCCGCTCGAATGGCAGCCGCAGCCCCTGTTGTCCGCAGAAGTATGGCGGTAGAGGTCGTTAATGATCGCCATGTTCTTGGATTAAAGGATGATGAATTAACCCACAAGGCAGTCGAAGCTGCCGAAATTCGCCTGGCGGTGATCTCTGCTCGAGAGCAAGAAAAGAAGGCAATCCGTAAAACTCATCAAGTGGGCACTGCAATAGCTGAGATGAATGACGGTCAAGACAATGATGAAATAATTGTTGATGCTACGCAAGCGATATCTCGAGCGCTCATCTCAACTTCCCTTGCTAATCCACTGGAGGTTCAAAAATCGAAGCTGAAACTCAAAACCAAGAACAAGCCAACCAGAAAGTCTGCCCTGGTTCCTATAAGTCAGAGTATGGAGATCGATTGAAGAGGCAGAATAAATCACTTGCGCTCTGAATGGGGATAGGTCCTTCCTGCCCTACCGCGAATGACATCACTCCTTGATCTTATCTTACTTGTACTTTTTGATTTCGTTCACAACATTGTTTTGTCATGTCATTTATACTCGGGCTTTAATGATCGAACCAATTCCAATTTTTGTTTATCTTTCTTGGGAGGCTTCACCAGGAGTCAACCGGTTCACTTAGGGTGGTCATTTAATCTTTCTTATGCTACCTCGTCTTGATCTTCAGCATGATTTGAGTTATTCGCTGTCGGCATTAGGAGTTTGATGCGCGATGAATATACCGAATATATCGGACTCCTGGGTTAGACTAGATAGAGTTTCCTTGTGTCATTTACAGTGCACCAAGACATTCCTGGTCCTAATTGGCTACTAAAATGACTAATTCAGCCCTTCTCATTGCTCTGACCGGCCTTGTTGAAAAGTTTCCGTCTTCTTAAAAATACATTTGTTTGAAAGAAACTCATGCTAGTATATTTTATCGTCGGATTCATATCTTCTTGATTGTTTGTCCGTTCAGTTCATTCTCCTCCGTCGGTTTATTTGATTCACGGTCTGTTCTATCCAAGCCATTCTTGAGCGATGAACCGGCCTATTAAAACTCTGAATTTTTCAGAGCTGCAGGCATGGCGGCAAGACAACCCATGTGAGTACGACATCCTATTTCTTCAGCTACTGTGAAGCTCATTACTCATTTTCCATGCTGGGCGCCGCACGGTCATCATTAGACATCCTGACAGGGTATCGCCCTAACTTACCCAGCTTCACAGCCTGTCTCACGTCGATATTTGGATATTTTCATAACGAAACTGGTTAGTTTGAGCCTAAATTCTTTGCGCATGACGGCCCACATTCTGAAAGTGTTTGTAACGGACGGCCACTTGGCATGCCCCAAACCGGCACATCATCACACAGTCAACATACATACTCATTTATGGGGAGCTGTCGTCTTCTTGTTCTTGATATTTTCACTGAGCCAACCCGCACAATATATTCCATGGGGGATACGAAGCTCATTAGCTGGCTCAAACTCATTTAGTTCGGTAACATGGAAAGACACATTCGTTTTCGGAACGTTCTTCCTCACCGGAATGTCATGTCTTGGTTTCAGTGCCTTGTTTCATACATTTTCTTGTCACAGTCATAAAGTTGAGGGGTTCCTTCCTGATTTTTTTCCCAATTTAACACTGATCATTTGCTTTTGAGATTCATAGGTTTGCTCCACCTTTGGTCGACTAGACTACATCGGCATTGTGTGGCTAACCGTTGGCTCATTTTATCCCTCAATATATTACGGATTTTTTTGTCATACAGGGGTCATTGCTACATATTTATTTTTGATAACTGCCCTGGGTGCCTGTAAGATTTTTCTTCCCCCTATATTGTTTCGGATTTGAAATAGAATAGAATACGGAACTCTTTGGTTAAAAAAGCTGACCGTTTCCTTGTTTATCTGCGGGATTAGTTGCAACCTATACAGTCGTCTCTCCCGATTATCGTTCAAATACTGGTCGTCGTAATCGCACAATAGTATTTGTCGCTTTAGGTCTCAGTGGGATCTTCCCAGTTGCACACGGAATTTTCTTACACGGCGTCCGCCTTCCAATCTTTTTTGATCCACAAGGTTGCACCATGAAGAAGAAATGTTGATTGGCTCTTACTGTCATCTAGTTACTCGAAACAGGCCATAGGATCGGGCTCTGGTGGCTGCTGGCTTCAGGTGCAACATACATCCTCGGTGCCGTTTTTTAGTAAGTTATCATTATCTTAATTCCCGCAAGCTTGATTGACACGCTCTTCACAAGCATAACATTAAATCATTCTCTCATCTACTCGGGGTTTTCAATTTTAGTCAAGATCACTGAGTTCTTCAATTTCATTTTTTTGCCTCATCTACTTTTTTTGCACAGTGCTGAAAGATTTCCCGAACGGTTGATTCCCGGGAAATTCGATCTTATGGGTTCAAGTCATCAGGTAAACTATCACTCTATTTTTCTGAAGCTACTTCCGAATGTCCACGTGGATGTGTTGACAAACATTATTGACTAAGATGACTCATTCCACCTTCTTCTTTCAACTAAATAGATATTCCACACCTTGATTCTTGTTGCTGCTGGAATGCATTATATGTCGGTCTTGAAGGCATTCAAGTTGTAAGATTTTTATGTCTTGGACTGCACCGGATCGGCAACTCGAAAAGGCAATTTTGCTGACTTACCCCTTGTTTTATTTACGACGTAATGTGCCCATTAATTATTTTGCGGATCGGTGAATCTTTTTTCTGCACCAACACTAGTGCTCATAATACTTTGAATTCTAGTTGCTTACTTTAAGTATATACATCACGTGAAATCCTATGGAATGTTTGAGATTCATGTTTCTTAAACTTTCCTGCGTGGTGAATCGTTTGCAGAATGCTTGTGGTAGATTTTTTTTCTTGAATAGAAAATTAAGGTGGTTATACATTAGGATCCAGGATTTAATCCGTGTTGAAATATTAATAGAGCGGATCACATAATATTGTCAAGTGAGATCAGCGGATCTACCTGAATGCATTCATCAGAACTCAGAGTGTCACAAAAGCACATCTGTGAGCTTGTAGAAACAATAATTAAACTGCAGCCTAGACCAACCAAGACCGAGGAATTGTTCTTTCAGTCAGTGACAGAGTGACAGAAGAATATAACACCAGGATAAGGAGGGTCATAAAAGCACATTTGTTGGCTTCTAGAAACAATTATTAT
The DNA here is from genome assembly GCA_000785685.1 of Uromyces viciae-fabae. Taxonomy (NCBI): domain Eukaryota; kingdom Fungi; phylum Basidiomycota; class Pucciniomycetes; order Pucciniales; family Pucciniaceae; genus Uromyces; species Uromyces viciae-fabae. The sequence continues at coordinate 12,192 of KN361528.1, forward strand.
ACCAAGAATTCATTATATTTCTACACCAAAGGAACAGGAAATCCTTCATTTTTATTTTAGAAATGGATTCTACGCCAAAACTAACCAACCCCTAGCCACTGACCAAAATTATCTCAATAACTCCCTTAGTTTACCAGATACCCAAGGCAGAAGATTGAAATGAGGTGCATAAATGCCTAAGACTTTCAAGTTCAAGAATCAAGCTTCAAGGATGAATGGTAGTTAGAATATATAAACAGCTTAATGTGAACCTCAACTCACATCATCAATGAAACTCAGCAACATACCTGAGACCATGGCCTCATTATTGATGATTTTAGGACTAAGGCCTAGGACCAGACTTTTGTGAATTCATAAACAAACAAGTTTCAGTCAAAATAAAAGAATGAAAAGAAACATGATAGATGAAAAAAGAAAACAACCAACAGGTGATGAGATATATTTTTATCTTATAGTTTGGCTTTAAGGAACATGAAGTCTGAATTTCTGTGTTGGGTGAAATTCAGATTGTACGTGTAAGAAAGGAGTGATGCTCTAAATTTGAAGTATCCTCATTCACAATGTTAAACCCTTCTACATAAGAGACGTCACCACTCAGCTAGTGGGCTAGGTGTCATTGATGTTAAATTACAAAACTAAAGGGGTTTTTATTACTTTTTAGTTAATACATTCTTTGTATGATTTAATACAATTTGTTTATTTTAATAATAATAAAAAGAAAAGAATGATAAAAATATAAATAAGTTGATTATTTACCTAAAGGCAAAATTGGTATTGCCAAAGTTAGTATAATTAATAATTATTCTTGATAAGAAAAATATATATTTTTATAGATATAAATAATTTTAATCATATTAATTCTAAATGTAATTGATAAAATATTTTGATAATATTTAATAATAATAATGATGAAGATTAATGAAATCAATAATTATATAAATAAAGATTTGATTATTTATTTATAATTGTAATTTTAATTCAATTAAATGATCTTTTTATTAATATAAAAAGATTCTATTGAATTTTATTTTTAATGTTAATAATAATAATAATATTTATTTTATTTTTAATGTTAATTTTTATTGATCATTGATTGATTTTAATTAATTAATGTTAATTTAATTTATCTTATATTTTTTAGTTGATCTTTATTTTTTAATCAATTACAATTTTTCTGATTTAATTTTAATTTGTTTTGTTATTCTTTTTTATGTTTTATAATTGAATTGCTTGTCTGTTTTCATAATAAAAGAAAACATAAATGTCAGCAAAATGAATCATGAAATTTTATAAATTACGTCATGATTGTTTTTGATGAAAAACAATCATGACATCATAATGAAAAATAATTGTTACACTTATAATTATTTTATTTTTACATATTTAATTTTAAATAATAATTGCTGTGACAATTGCGTCACTAGCGATTCTAATATAATTATTTTAATTATTATATATTTATTTATTTGAATATGAATATTTGTTTTTCTAAATATTAATAATTATTTTTATGATTAATATTTATTTATTTAATAATTAATAATTAATATTTTCATTTAATTAATAATTAATATTTATTTTTTTATTTATTAATATTGGATTATTTAATTATTAATATTTATTTTAATCATTTGATTGTAATTAAAATTTATTTATTTAAAAATATTTTATTAAATTAAAATATTCTAATGTTTTGACAATTAAGACTGGTAACCTTATTACACCAGCAGAAAATTGGGAACACTTGCAGACAGTTGTAATGTGGCAACTTTCACACTACTTGTATTCTTACTTCAATCTTACTCTTACTTATGGTTTACTCAAATTTAAATTCAATGCACAGTCACTTTTCAGACTGCACAGTGACTGTGCATTGAAGATACTGTTGGGAAAATTTGAATTAAGAACCAACATAAGAACAATGGTAGCACCAGAGATATCCACATCTCAACTGGTGGCAGTTGGCCTCCAATTTCTGCCGGTGTTACTAACAATCTTAGCTTTGAAATCTTGAAAAGCAAGTAATTTCACAACCTAAAAAGAATAACTGAGGACAGGAATAGTAAAAAAAGGTAGCAAAGTACCTCTTATTTGTTGTTTTTCTGAGACTGAACAGGTGAGATTTTTAATGAGAAAGTAAAGAAATTTTGTTGAAAGAGGAACTGGAGGAAAATTTTTATTCTCAGAGGAAATTTTAGGCTTGGACTCAATAATTTTGATTTCATCAAACCACAGCCTATTATAAAGGAAAGTAATATGTCACATAGATGTGTCATATGACAAAATACTAAATAAAACTTTTCACTACTACACATGAAAAGGATCTTGTGCCACAACTGAAAGAATCAGAAAAACTCAAGATATAATTTCAAAGAAGTAAAAATAAAAAAAATACAATAAACATAGATTATGAAAATAGTAAAAAAACTATACTTGTTATGTACCTACAGCAATGCTGCAACAGCTAAGCTACACTTAGCTATAAGCGCCCAGCTAATTAGCGGTTTTCTGCCACAGCAAAATGTTATTTGGACCAGCTAATGCTAATCCCTGGGGAATTTTTCTTTCTCCGCCAAAAGCTAATTTAGCCAAGAATTAGTGGCAGTAACCGCTACTTTAACGGGTTTTAATTTCTTGGATATTTTCTCATACAATAAAAGAAAGGGAAATATAAGGAAAAAAAAATTACATGTTTTAATGTATCTAAATCTCATGAAAAGAGTGAAATACAAGCCAATTTTTTTCTTTTTTTATTACATGCTTCATGTTTTTGTTAGCAATTTTTTATTTATTTTTTCCACCACAGTAGAAAATTTGGTGAGTGATTCAGCTTCATCAATAACAGAAGAACTTCTTTTTCAAAATCAGGATCAAATTCATTATAAAGTTCTAATGGAGATGTTTACATATATAAAGAAGAAGACTAGTATGATTGATACTTGAGGCCTCATGAGCATTGTTTGTCATAGAGAATTTCTTAAGCTTGGCACCTCTTTCCTTATTCTTAAGGGAGTTTTTTCTCATTACATAATACTTTTCAGAATTCAACTGCTTCCTCCCTAAAGAATTCCCCAATTAATCCTTTACAAGTAATTGGCACCTGTTGGGGAGTACTTGCAGTATTGCAACAAGTACTCGTCTACTGGTGCCACGGTTTGGGCTGGAAAAACGGGCAAGCACTTGTAACAAGTACTTGCTATAAATCTGGGGATTGAGCTGTCCTTCATTGCGCCACAGTCAGAATTCCTGCCGCGGGACCATTCCCTTCCAAATCCTCTGCCCCCTTAGCCTTGGGCCAGGGGAAGTGGCTTTGGAAGGGAACAAAGCGGGTGCATCCCATATATCCTTCAAGAAGCCCACTTCAACACATATCATCAACACCATGGCAGGTCACGGGAACAGCAAGAAGCGCCAAAATTCATCACCCACCTCTTCAGTCTCTGATAAATTTATAGGTCTTTGATTCTTGAGAGAGAGAGATGCAACTGGGAATTCAGTTGGACTTAAGTCAGGTTGGTCGAGATGGAAACGTGAATTGACTAAGTGATTTTTTATTTCTAAGTTTCAATCTGAGAGTTATCACAGAAAACAAGTAACCCTCTGGCTGTATCCAGAGGGGGCTAACAACATAGAAGAAAAAGATTAAAATAGAAAAAGAATAATAAAAGAACAAAATCATGATAAGATAATTATGACAAAGCATAATTATAATAGTAAAATAATAATAATAAAAATGTGATAGAGTTACAAAGCAAATTAAAGTGACGAAGCAATCATTTAGAATAATACCATATTGAGACAAAGCACAATAAATAAATAGTATTAAGATGAAGTGACAAAGCACTCATAATGACAAAGCGTTATGTAAAATTAATAAAAACTAAATGATTTATGTAAAATAAAAATAGATTAAAACTAGTATAAGTGATAAGAGTATAAACTAGAACCCATAATTCCAACAGTCTCTAGTACCCCAGCAGCTCAATCCAAGAAACCTCCCCACAAGAGGAAAACCCAAGAAATAATTCAACTTGATCATTCCAATGAAGAAACAGTGCCTACTGACCAAGATACTCCAACTCCTGGGATCACTCAAGGATCAAATTCTCAGGAACTTATAGATGAACAAGAGCTGAGTGAGTAACATCCACATCAACTGTGTTGGACAATTAGATCAAAATACTCACCTCAGGCTCTCCGTTTATCTATTTTTTCCTAGGAAAGGCAATGAGAGTCCATAAGAATCAAGTCAGTTCTTGCTATGCATATTACAACACCCCGCACCTATCCCATCAGAAGGATAAAAATGGCCGCTTAATGATTGCTTACCTTTGTAAAACGTATGTACTGTTTCACTTATACTTCTTCGGACTATCACCTACCTAATTGCTGTTCATATTTTTTCTTTCCAGCTGCGGCGACAACATCAACCGTCCAATTTATGATACTTCACCCAGAAATCTATCCAAACATGTTTCAACTTGCATGAAGAAGTATGAATAAGTTAAAGGAATCACAATCTCAAAGCCTTGCAGCTCTGGGTGTTTCTGGCACCGGCCATGTCAATGCAAGAGAGGTAATAGCACATATTTATTGGATCCCTTTAACTCATATGCCATATTTAACTGATTTAATATTGATGCAATAGGTGTTGAAATTCCAGTCTCATAATCATGACTTTCACCTGTTCAAATTATAATGCTCAAGTCTTTACGTTAGTTAGTCTTAAATTCCAGTCTAGTAATATGCTCAGTAGCATATTGAAGTTAAACCAGTTATATATTATGTTAGTTACATAAAATAGTCTATTAAGTTATGAGATAGTTTCTCATCCGAAGTTCTTCTATGTTGAAGTAAAATTAGTTCTTCTATGTTCTATGTTGAAGTAAAAGTATTCCTTCTTATTGAAGTAAAATTAGTCTTCTAGTTGAAGTAAAATAGTAGTCTGTTAGAATCATATTGAATATATTCAATTTGTAAATACTATAAGTTTAGTATTATAAACATTGAAATAAAAACCATTGATTCCAAAACTTCTTCTTCTATTTATTGAATCAGTCCAAGTGTCTCTGATACTTGTCCCCTTTTTTTAAAAAAAATACCTTATAGTTGTTGCTTTAGCCCAGTCAGCAAAGCATTCAGCTATTTGTGTTAATTTTTCTCCCAATTCTTCAATCTTCTTCAGTCGAAAAATCAACAATGGGTACCACAGCTTTGTGCAATTTGGTGTGCAGAAGCAGCCCATGCATTTTCAGCTCTTGGAGAACATGCACACAAAGCCATTCTGCACCTCGTCTTCATCAAAAATTTACCAACAGAGAAGGAAGTATCTAAGGATGTTGGTCTATTATACACGGCCATGCAGGAGTATTTCATAGAATCTCTCAAAGTTCTTGATTTCTTCTTCTTCTCTATTTCATCAGGCTGACTTTTTTTTATTTTTATTTGAAGAACCACAAGGGTGCTATGTATTTAGGTCTTGATTCCTGGCAATCCCCAAATGGGTTTGACAAATTGGGACCAGGTGTAATCTTATTATCTAGATTCTCTGCATAGATTTTTTCATACTAACTGGCCTTCTTCTTTGACAGCAACCACTGTTGACATGAAGCAATCATTTAGCTTTGGCAGGGACTATGTCTCTTTGAGGAGGCACAGGCTCAGAACACGGTCACTCACTCAAGCAATGATTGTCAAAATAATAAAAGATTATTAAAAGACATCACTTATAATAGTGAGTCAAAAATTATTTTAATCTTTTTGAAAATTAAAAATCAAAAGATTTATTAAAAATAAAATAAGGGGGTCGTTTTTCGCACCGCCCAAAACCTGTTGTGCAACGCTTTTTGACGTCAGGAGGCCGTCTGGCCTTTTTTGATTTTTTTAAAAATGTTTTAAAAATACTTCTAGGGGGGTCGTTTTTCGCACCGCCCAAAACCTGTCGTGCAACGCTTTTTGACGTCAGGAGGCCGTCTGGCCTTTTTTGATTTTTTTAAAAATGTTTTAAAAATACTTCTAGGTGTCCTAGAGTTACCAAACTTTTTTCCCAGCATCCTGAACCTCTCTCCTTCATATCATGAGCTATTCAGCTCAAAAAAAAAAA
>JNCO01002414.1:0-19077 GCA_000785685.1 Uromyces viciae-fabae
AATTTGAAGAAATTGATTTAGTTGTAGAACAATAATAAAAAGATGGAGTAGATAAGTTATTAGAATCAGAATCATCATTTTGATTTTCTTTGTTGCTTGACGTAGTTGCTACTAGAGTTGAAAGATTTGCTGATTGATTTTTCTGTTTTCTAACTTGTTTTTCTGGATGAATAGTACAACAGTTATCTTTCCTATGATAAGCTTGTGGATTATGCTTGCCTCCAGAAAATGAGATAAACAGTCTTTTCTTATTATTTGATTTAAATTTTTGTGAATTACTAGCTAAAGCTACAGTTGTTGAACTTTCTGATTTGGGATTTGAAATGATTGTAATAGTTTCACAATTAGCTATTTGACAAAGTTTCTTTAAAAATTGCAGCTGATCATTAAAAAGTTCAATATCTGCAATCAAAGAGTCCATTAAAGTGGCTCGGTTTTCTGTTAAGCAAAATATTATTGCACAGCTAAAGAATTTTTGTAAGATATTTATACCAATGGTCTTGAAATCATTGAAAACTTGATCCATTTGATTAACAAAAATTAATAAAGATCCAACATATTGAACCTTTTCCCAAGCTGACTAGACACGTACTAATGAGTAAATATCAGATGATGCATAGTGTTCCTTCAATGACGTCCAGACTTGATGGGGTGTAATAGTTTCAGGGTCTGGAAACATTGATTTATGAATTGCATCATCAACCTTTGATGATAAGTATACCAGAGCATCATTCATTTTATTTGTAACTTCATCGGTTATTTGTTTTGGTTCTTCAAGACAAACTGATAATAGATGTTTTGATCTAAGAACAATCATCATTTTTGAGTGCCAAACGGAATAACTTGACCCAGTAGGTGTCGGTATGATGATGAGACCTTTTTCTCCAGATTGTTCTTTTTCAATTGAAGTCATATTAAAGAATTAGATAGTTAATTGTTCTGCCCTAAATCGTTTTATGAATCTTAAATATTGATTGCTAGTGATGAGTCAATCGAGACTGTAAATCTGCAAGAATTCACAAACTAAGGATTGTATTTCATTAATTTATTATTTTACAACAATTTATAATAACATAAGAAAGAAATGAAATAAAGGAATTACCTAAGGGCAGATAAAAAAAAACTGCCTAATATTTATATTTATGAAGAATGAAAATAAGAAAAAATTTGACTTGAACAAGTTTTTGTTCTTTTTATCTAATTAACATACAGATAAAAATTATAAGTATTTTTATCTATTTGGTTTAATAGACTGAGGAAAAACTTACTAGACTGCTAGTTAAGTTATTCTTTTTTACTAATTTGGATCAATGATGAATCAACTGATGAGATCTAAGTTAAATTAAAAAGAGATATATTATAAGTTTTTTTTTATAATAATCTAAATTGATAAAACACTTGTAACTCACAAGTTGTTTAGTTGACCTCTTTTCTTGTTTGATTTTGAGAGTTGTTGACCGTTATTTATTTTGGTCAACAAGACTTGATTTGAATCTAAAATATAAAAATTCAATTTGAATTAAACATTTTATTTAATTTGAAGATAGTAAGAATCACTTACTATCTTTATTTATTTTTAATGACAGTAGGAATGCTATTCCAACAGAAAGCATCTGAACCAGTAACCCCAACAATCAATTAAAAAGACCAAAATTTATTATAGCTTAGTACAAAGCTATTACTTCAAGCTATTACTTCATCCTTTTTTCTTAGTGAACTTCATCTATTAGTGGTAAGTCTTGTAAGGAAATAAGTTAGTTATTCCTTTCTTTTCATAAAATTACCAGTAACTTACAAAGGGCTTATAAAATCACCCCTGCTTAGCAGGCCCCTACGAGAAGCGAGCATTAAAGTTTAAAAGCACCAGTTGATTGAGTGAGCACGGCGAAGGAAATGACTGGGGCAGTAAAACAAAAAGAAGTGAAATCACCTTTAAAATCACCAGTTGATTGAGTGAGCACGGCGAAGGAAATGACTGGGGCAGTAAAACAAAAAGAAGTGAAATCACCTGAGGAAGCACCAGTTGATTGAGTGAGCACGGTGAAGGAAATGACTGGGGCAGTAAAACAAAAAGAAGTGAAATCACCTGAGGTGATTGGAATAAAGAGGAAGGAAAAGGCGAAGGAAATGACTGGGGCAGTAAAACAAAAAGAAGTGAAATCACCTTTAAAAGCACCAGTTGATTGAGTGAGCACGGCGAAGGAAATGACTGGGGCAGTAAAACAAAAAGAAGTGAAATCACCTTTAAAAGCACCAGTTGATTGAGTGAGCACGGCGAAGGAAATGACTGGGGCAGTAAAACAAAAAGAAGTGAAATCACCTTTAAAAGCACCAGTTGATTGAGTGAGCACGGCGAAGGAAATGACTGGGGCAGTAAAACAAAAAGAAGTGAAATCACCTTTAAAAGCACCAGTTGATTGAGTGAGCACGGCGAAGGAAATGACTGGGGCAGTAAAACAAAAAGAAGTGAAATCACCTGAGGTGATTGGAATAAAGAGGAAGGAAAAATGTAATGAGAAAAGAAGAACGGTACAACTATATCAGGCAAATTAAATACAAATGTGGGAAACCTAATTTGATGATAAGAATAAGGGAACCCTATTGTTCCTCCTCCTTACTCCGAGTATTCCTTGGTGACACCCTAATGACATTGTTTCAACATAAAGAACGCTATATCAGGCAAATTAAATACAAATGTGGGAAACCTAATTTGATGATAAGAATAAGTGAACCCTATTGTTCCTCCTCCTTACTCCGAGTATTCCTTGGTGACACCCTAATGACATTGTTTCAACATAAAGAACCCCAGCATTGCGCGGCTGGCCCCTCTTTCTTGTTAAAAATTTTGAATTATAAATTTATTATTTCTAATAAAATTAAAATAAATCCAAACCAAAATATACCAAAAAATACCCCATACTATACTTCTAGTGTCATAAAACACCCCACATGTGTAAAAAGTGAGATAGGAAATTAATTGAAAGAGAAGACAAAATATCATTCTTCAATCTCACAAGTCAGGTTGCAATTAGGTTAGTCAAAGCTGATATGAAGAATTCTGCATATCTCCATAAGATGAAATACATAAAATCATAGCTTTATGATTTTAGCACCCCCAGGTCAGGATGAAAGTGGGTTGGGTCGTGTCCAGGTCAACCCGGCTTGTTTTGCAGGATGAACTGAGAGGGTTTAGCCTGCCCAGACCCAGCCCAAATACTCACCCAGCCCGTCAACCTTTGGGTCTAGGGTCGGGTCGACCCGGCCCAACTTTCCGCAAAAGTGGAAAGGGACTCAGCGGCATAATTGGACTGTGCATATGCACTGCAAAATATGTCTTTAAGATTGTATGATTTTCATTTTAAGAAGATACACAGGAATCTGCATATCAACTTTGACTACCCTAAATAAAGAAAAAGAAAAAAAAGAGACAAAAACAAACAATTTAACATGCTCAAATATTTATTTGAATGAAATATTTGAGTTCAAAAATACATATTTTTCCTGAAAAAAAAAAAGGAAAAAACATGTACAATTTTGACTCAAACGATTATAATTGTCAATTTTTTTTACTTTACTATTTTTTTAAAAAAGTATGAAATGGAGCAAAAATTCAATCTCTGGGAGAAGGGAAGATAAACAGTCTTTTTGTATCTAAACCAAACAAGTTGCAAAACAGTCTTTTGATTTATTCATTTTTAACAAAAGAAGGATGATTTTTAAAAAAAATTTTAAGCGTTAGATTTTCTACGATTTTTTCTTTTGCGAATGCTACTAGCTTTTTTCCTTTTACCAACATTAAAAGCGTTGGCTTCTTTATGATTTCTACCCAATAAATCATCTGATTTAACTTTATAAATTCTAACAATCCAGTTTTCAGACGTAAATGCTTCTTCTAAAGTATCTAGACTTGGCCCAGTTTGTGGTAAAACTTGTCCTCGAACTCGGTCTTGTGCTCTTTGTCTTCCAAATAATCTATTATAATCATAATAACTCTGAAAATTGTTCAAAGTTATTGTTGATTGAAAGGTATTGTTTTTAATGTTTTCATATAAGTCAGTCTTCTCTCATCCTAACCATATCAGTTAAGCCTATAATTTGATGTGGACATTAAAGAAAATTTGTTCATACCAATTTGTACATCAAGCAATTCTTCATGGTTGACGAAGCGTCATCATCCACTTTGTACTCGCCTCGATGACTGAAGAACGTATTTTCTTTGACTTCATCTGGCCAGACACCTTCAGCGATCCTGACCATCCACAAGAATTTGTTGATATCATCTCCACTAAATCCTAACAATCCTCCAAAAATTACAAGCACATAATCTACATCATGTTTACGTAAGATTGGGTATGCCACCTCTTCCTTTGATGCCATCGCTTTTCCTACTGTAGCGATACTATCGATAAGGGAGATCACACAAATGAGCTTCAGCCAAAACACAAGCAGCAACCGTCTTTAGACTTTTCACATACTGAGTGTTGTTCCAAGTATTATTATCAACCAATGTAGTCCGATCAGCCATTCCAGCGATTTGATAACCATAATCCCACCAGCTCATTACTCTTGCATCCTTATTTGTATTCATCCTCAACCAATAATAAGCTTCACGAAAATCATCAACAATGTTCATTGATCCATCTGCATTTTTGGTGGCCAAGACGACCGAAGGTGAAGAATATGCAGTTGAGGTGACCCATGTACAATGTAATACAAACAATAATAACATGAATGTGAATGCTGAAACCAATGCAAATCGGGTATCGAGTCCATAAATTGCGGAGATCGCCGGTAGTTGGGTGTAAGCTGAGGAAGCACTAGATCTGGATGACTGAGTAGACTTAACTGAGGCGACCGAAGACACAGATGATACTGAGCTAGCTGATGAGTGACCCTTTTTCTTAGATTTACCACTTGCACTGGTCACTGCTGGGGGTTGATTACTGCCAATCTGGTCTACTGGTGAGATGGATTCAGATGAGCCAATGGTTGAGGGAGTCCTAAAATCAACACTATCCGGCTGGGCGGGATCGAGGTACAAGTCAAAGATTGAAGAGACTATCATGGCCGCGCAGATACAAACAATTGGAGTCAACGTCAACATCAACCGAACCATTACCCCTGCAAAGTAGCTTCCGAGAACTGAATAAATTATAACAAAAACATGTTCATCTCGCAATTCACGGAAGCAAATGTAAACTCCAGCTGGGAATAGGTAAATCAACATTTGCAGATCGAAAAAAAAGCTTGTCCATGCTGTTGGTTGATGTTCGGAGACGGAAGCGATGATTGGGATATGGATCTTAGCATAGCCAGTATCGAATAATGAATAAAATCTACCCGTCCAAGGCGCGATGAATCCCATTTTTGTCATCAAGACCAAAGCTCCAAAGCTTAATAGAGTAAGCGCAGTCAATCCGATTTGGAGGAGTAGCTTGAATTGATTACTAGAGACATGACTTCGAACAAACGTGACAAATGCGACTAATTGCAAAAGGCCAAAGACTCCCAAAGCTGCCATATGTTCGGAAGTTCGAATAGGCTGGAATCCAACAAAAGGAACTTGCATACTTGCCAAAGTACCGATGGCATAAAAACTCGAGTAAGCAACATAAAGCTTGCTAGTAAACCTGCCCATCAAGACAAGCGTGAAAGCATGTAGGGGAAGCATGTTGGTAATAAAAGCGTAACCACCCCAAGCTGCAACCATGTAAAAGTAAAATAATGCAGTCATTGAACCATAGAGAGCAGAACCCTGTTTTAATGCTTTAATCCAGAGGTAAAATGTGGTCATGAGAATGAAGATTGCAATGGCCTCATTGTCATACGAGCCTGCTACCGATCTTGAGATATAACCAGGGGCGATACCGATGAATAACGCTGCCCAAAGCCCAGTTCCCTCGCCGGTCTCGCCAACCGTTTTGGTTTGAGCTGCGCCTTTGGAGTTAGTTTTTTGACCTAATTCTCTGGCAAACAAGTAGGTGGCATAGGCTGTCAAGCCCGAGAACCCGGGCGCAAGAAGCACACAAACATTGCGGATGTCAACAGGGATCTACAATGTATGAAAAAAGAGGCTAATGAGTTGATTTTTGAAGGTGTGATGGCCGAAGTAGCGAGAGAAAAACCAGACGAAGCAAACATTGAAGAGCTGAAAAGCATTCCAAATCAAGCCACTTGTAACCATTAAGCCTGGATAAATTGTTCCTCCGACGACACGACCTAGTGGATACCAGGCAGTTTCATCAAACCAATTCCAAAACGCGTAAAATCCCTGCTCAGTTAAGATCTTGGAAGCACGACTTTTGGAAATAAAATAGATTTTCGAATAGGTCGAATGATGAGGGAAAAAAAAATTAGTCCTCAATACATCAATGGATTATAGAAGGCTTGTGTTTTGGGGAGATAGGCTCGAAAATAATAATAATTTACTAACAAGTTAAACCAGGGATCGAATTCATGAATGATTGATTCATGTCGAATGACGGCAAACAATCTGGATGAAACAGCGGCACCGGCGATCAAACAAACAATGACAACGCGAAGAAAAGCCAAGACATTTCGATTCGTTTGAGGGGTTAATGAGATCAAAGGATATATTGTATTCAAAGAAGACATTATCTCCAAAGATGCTAGGTCAATCAAAGAGTTCAGTCTTACACTGGAAAATCAAGCTGTGATTGACAGATGGAACTCACGTTATTCTGTCTTCTTAGAAGACAGATGGGGTAGCTACAACAACAATTGGTCAATATTAAGACAAGATGGTTAGTATCTTTCTTTGACTGAGTTAGATGACTGACTTACGATTTCTCTTAGCCCAGCTTTTTAATTCGATCGAAAAATGTATGACATGGGGCTCTTCTCGGGGCAGGTTATGTACCTCTCCCGGCGCGACGTCATGGTCTGGGGCTGGGCTCACCCTTGTGGGCCGGAATCAAGGCCCGGATCGCCGCTTTGAAAATTCCAAGCCACCAATAAATAAATAAATCAAACAAATTATTAAATGAATAGAAGAACAATTCATAGAGTCTTGTGAATAAATCCATTTTTCGTAGGTGGGCTACATCGCATAAATTTTTTAATTTAGCCTGACAATAAAATCCCTGTTGTATGTGTTTTGTCTTCTTTCTTTGGGGATCCTGGAGGTTTATTGTTTATGTTATTGCTGGATCAGTATCTCTGTAGCTCCAGTAACCAAATATGTAAAGATTGAAAAAAATTTCTAAATAAACATGTTCCTTCCCTTCTTTATGCTTGAAATTCTAAAAAAGAAAAAAAAAAGGTCAAAAAAGGTGGTGCATAGAGATCAGGTCTGGACGTCCTGGCCAGGTCACAAGGTGATGCAAAAAATAATCCCCTTTTTATGAATTTCTTTTGGATTAAAATTCGAGAGATAGTTTTAATTTGAATCTACAATTAATAAGAATAAAATACGCCTGGGAAAAATTTGGATAAAATAAAGGATGATGAGAAAGAATAAATAAAAAATGATCAAGTATCTTAGTTGAATCATTTTTAATACTTTTTCATAAGTTGATCAATTATATCAATCATATGATTGATTGTTGAGAATTTCAATCAAACTATGACATGAAAAAATACATTAATCAAATAAATGAAAATCATAAATTAATATCTTGATTTCATAATCATTATCAACAATTGAAAAGTTTTAAAACTTTAAACCTTTATATGTCATTTGCTTTTATTAAATCCAGTAATTGTAAAAATAATTTATTCACAGTCAACAAAAGAAATGTTGACTGTCCGGATTCTGTTTATTTATTTCATGGTTCATGGATGTATGACTTAAAAAAGCCACAACAATACCCACCTCCCACATTAATTCTCTCATACAACCAGATGCAATATTGGGAGGACTGTGGCTGTATTAGAAAACACATCTGGTTGGCTGGTTTTGATGTGACTTTTTTTGGCCAAGAATCCAAGAAATTGAAAAAGAAAAAACAATTTGGAATTTCAACCTTTCATGTGGTGACTGTTGTAAAAAAAATAATACTCAGTGTAGATTTAAACTTGCAGGTTAAAGTTAATTGACTCATTTTTTAAATTTATATATATTTTTATTTTATAATATAATTCTTCAATGATTTAAAAAACTGCCTATGGTTTTTTGATTTCACCTTGGTAAGCACACATTTTTTGCTGCAAAGGGGGGTGTAGCACATCATGTATCCAATCTCACAGGGAGGGGCTGGTACTGTAGGCAATCAGTGACTTCAAGGGTCAGTTAGGAATCCCCAAAAGGCTGCTTGGATCTTTGGACACCTCACTTCCAGAATATTTGGCTGGGTTGAGTGCTATATCCTTGTTAATGTGGGATGCAACTAACTATTACAAATTATGTTGAGCTCACCGATTTAAAAGACATCTAAGGGTGATCTGAACCAGCTTAAATTAGTTGAGTGAATCATAGATGAAATGGGATACTTTCACCCCAGTAAAACATTCTGGAAGTTATATATGCAGATATTCATTGTGTTTTTCTCAAAGTTGAAACTATTTTCAATCTTTTTTCCACTCTCCTCAAGCTATACTCACTTTGTCATAAAAAATTTCCTTCTGGTTCAGATTTTTCTTGAAAGCCAAACAAAAAGCTCCACTGGCCGATTACTAACCCATGCAAATTTTCCATGGGAAGCTCAAGTGGCTACATAGTGGTACTGGTATGCATCATCCAACTTTAAGAGGCCCACAGGCAATATTTCCAATTTATTACCTTTCTTTTTCAGTCCAATCCCCGCGGGGCTTCGAGAAATCAATAGCCCTAAAAATATTTGATTGAATAATAATTTTAATTTTAATTTAATTTAAAAATGAACGATAACATCCCAAACCATCCACTCAACCTCAATCTCACTCAAACTCAAACACCACAACAATCTTCATCACAATCCCCTGACATCACTAGACCAACCTTAAAACGCATCACAGCTGATCACCAACAGAATCAAAGAAACCATTCACCATCAAACTCAGTCAACCAAATTTGGTTCACAAAACATCCTCAATCTTCACCTGACAACTCAACTGCACATCACTCCCCCAAATCACCATCCAGTCCAAAACAGATTCCTTTGGCTCATAACCCTATTAGATTCAAATCTGACAAAGACGTATTAATCCATACAGTTGAACAGAACCAAACTCTTGCTGGAATAGCACTTAGCTATGGAATATCAGTTTAGTATAAACTCAAATCAAATAATAATCATTAGCTAACTATCTTCTGTTTTTCTCTCCCTATTTTAAGCTCTCAGCATTACGAAAAGCAAATCGCATGTGGGAGTCTGATCCACTCAACATTAAATCTACCCTTAGAATTCCATTGGCACTCTGTAACCTACCGCCATCGATCAAAATTGAAATAGAGCGGGATAGTGGCAAGGTTTTAATATATGAACCCAATTCCAGATCAGCATCATCACTCTCTACCTCAACAATCCGTTCAGACCTGCCTTCAACTCATGCAAGAGCATCAAGCATCAATAACAGCAATAGTAACTTACATTCTGATACGTGTCAATCGCTTCTCGATTTAGATCTTTCAAGCTCTGTTTCAAATCATTCCTCATCCGATTCCTATCAGTATCCTCAACTTGGTCAATTAGCTCCCATTTCAAATACTGACTCTCCCCCTCCAATATCAGATTCAATAATTAGAGTAGCTACTCTTGAAAATGCTCAATCCCACCAACTAAATCATGTATCATCATCATCTCGAAGTTTCTCTCCATCCCTCATTATTCCTGATTCAACGCACCTGACATCTTCAGCAAAAATCGTCCACTCTTCGTCCAATAACCTCCGCCAACGGTCTCGTAACTCATCCTCTCCTCATCGAAATCCCTCTAATCCACATCAACCTACGTCTTCCTCTTCCTTCTCATCAAAAACTCCAATCACTCGCTCATCTTCAATTCCAAGTTTAAATCATATGAATCAATCCTCATCTAGCAACCAAAAAAAAACCAATTACGATTTCTTTTCTTCGAATCTAATCCCTTCACTCTCCCCTTTCCTTCATTCTAATCTTGACAATCTTCTTGGGAAAGGTAAATGTCTTTTCCTTCTAAACATCAAAATCCTTGTCTTGATTCTGTGTTTTCTTTTCGTGTTTTTTTTTTTTTTTTTCAAACAAGAAAAAAAAACTGCATTAACCATATTCTTCATTTTCACTTCTCAATGTAGATGTTGTACAAATAAACTGATTTCAGAATTCTTTTCCATTTGTTTATGATTCGGTGAATGTGATGGATTACAACACTTCAATTGAACTTGAAAATAATGAAGAAGAAACAGAAGGAGTCAGAAGGACAAGGAAATCAAAATGGACCACAGTAAGACCAGGAAAGCCACCTCCATTAGGACACACACTATCATTTTTAGAAGAACCTACGACTCTAAGTACTAACAAGATCGGACAGGTAGTATCTAATGCTATAGAAGGAATATTTAATTCAACCAGTCATAATTCTAATGTTATACATAAAAAACATCACCATACAAATCTTGAAACAACTAAAAAAAATGTTGATAAATCTTCACCAGCTCGTGATCAAATCACCTTTGAAAATCATATTGAATCTCATGAAATTAATGAATTTTAATTTTTTCTTTTCTTTTCTTTTCTTTGTGATATATATGTTTCTATGTTTTGTGTATATCAACTCTCCTCTTTATATCATCATTTATTACATTATCAAATTATAATTTTACTTGGATTTTTTTCTTTTTTTTAGATTCACTTAGATATATAGTTTTATTCTTGTTTACCCTTACCCTCTCATCTTTTGGCTTTTTCATTTGGAACTGGTGCATTTTCTTTTCTTTTCTTTTTTTCTTCAATTTTTTGTTCTAGTCTGTCACATCCTAGATATATTTTTGAATTGATGCATATTTTTTTCTTAATTTACTTTTTTCTTGGTTTTTTTTTTTGTTGACTTTTTTTTTTGTTGTTGTTGTCAATTTTACTGATTCTGCTTTGTATATACTCCCTTTTTTTTTTGGTTTGATTTGTATTTTGTTCTTAATTATTATCATTATTTTATTTTGCATTTAATTTGAATTTCAACTTGTATATAAAAATATAAATAGACATTGAGAAGATGAGATTTTTTTGAATCTGATTACTTCTGACATTGCAAACTGAAAATGTGGAGTAAGTTGAAGTCTGTCTGGGCACACTCACCAGGCCTGCCTGAACAAGTGCCATTGAGACTAGGATGTATGTCAAGGGATTTGATTTCTTGGGTTAGACACAGGGGCACACATTCAAATTTCCAGTTTGGGCACACCATGGGAAAAACGGGCTCACTGGCTGACCAGTGACACCATAAGTACAAAGGGCCCCTTTGTTCTTTTTGGTGTCACTGGACAGCCGGAGAGCCCAGTTTTCCCATGGTGGCAATTGTTTCTGTTAAAATCTAAGATCTTGAGGCTTTGAGAGGTTGAGGTGAGTCAGGAGTGGTGAGGTTAAAATAATTAAGCAAACAGAATCTGTCAGCTCATGTGGTACTATGGACAGGTACACAAGCTGAAAATATGAAAAGTATTTGAAGTAGAGACACACCAAACAAATGGCTTTTGGTTTGTAAAATGGAGGGTTGTATGATTTTTAGATGATGATTTATTTTTAAAATATTTAACAATATTTTATTTAACAGAGGAGCCAGTGTTTCTGGAATGCTTCACATAGCCTCCTGTTAATGATTGAAGGACCCTGTGGGTATGGGGGTGCTTTTCAATAAGCCCTGAGATGGATGGGGCCTGAATATTCAGGGGTGCTTTAATACCCAGAGTGATGGAATGGTGGGAAGGTTTATATAAAAAGAAAGGCTACTTGCATCATGACTTTTTTTTACTTACCAAAAAGAGAAGGAGCAGTAGATGAACTGGATAAAATATAATCCCCTTTATATTTATTTATACTTGTGAGGTCCAAGTGTATAGATCTGGAGTACTGGAAAGCTAAGGTCCCTGGATTTTAATATCTTATGGGACTAGTAAAAATTTTGGTGACTATATAAGCTAAGAAGCTGTCAAAAAAATTTGGTAATTTTTGGACACTTGGAAGTATTTTTTAAAAATATTTTTAAAAAAAATTAAAATACACTCAACAGCCTCCTGATGTCAAAAGGCGGCGCACACCAGGTTTTGGCCGGTGCAAAAAACAAACCCCTTAAAATAAAAAAAAATTAGAAAATATAAAAGATGAAAGTGTAAAGAGTTATGATAATGAGAAGTGATAATTTTTTCATGGTTTGTCTCAAAGTCTTGTTTTCTGTACACACACAAAATTCACCATAAATCAGTATAATTTTAAATATAACAAATTTTGTTTAATTTTTTCTATTTGAGGAATAGAACATGGAATGACGAAATTTAAATTGAAGGTGAATAAATTGATTAGAGAGTAAGACAGGAACGCAGACCAATGTGTCATTTTACATTTTGACTCATTGATTCCAAGATTTTTGTTCACTAATCTGAATTTAAATAAGATTATAGATTAGTTTCACAACTGCAGAAATCTTTGTTTGAATTATTTTCTTTTTTTTTTGATTTATTTCTGTGTGTGATTTGTTGGCAAGGTTAAAGAATACATAGTTTGTAGATCTTGGAGAATGGGGGAAGTATTGTTGGATTTTGATTTAATAAAGAAAAATATGAGAAATCAGAGACAAAGTTACAAGTTTATTTATTTTGCCAGTAGTACCACTTGCAAACAATTCAACTCTTGTGAACTTTTCATTACTTCATCAATATATTCACTCAAAAAGTTCTCAAATGTGAAATTTGACAAGGAAGTTGAGTGATTTTTCATTCCATAACAAACTGCTCAGTCTTTTTTTATAGCCCTATGCATATAAGCAGTGATGCATACATGTAGTTTGCCCATCTCCTCCAATTGACCGTTGAATTTATGAGAATATATTGTTTACTTGATTGAACATCGACGTTTCTTCATTTGATATTCAAAGGACGAAGCTTAAACTTAAATTGGAGATATATATATATATAAAAAGAAAACATGCATCTTCAGTCAAGTTAAAAGGTGGAGTATGAAGAAAATATTATCCTCGATCGTAAAACTATGAATTCATCCACTTCTTCCAATACTTTAGATTGGGCAATTTGTCAACAACAAAATCCAAATCAACAAAGAGAAAATTTAAATCACCAACAAAATGAATCTCCTATTATATTAAAATATGCAACTCAATCCTTAGCTACGATCAAACCTAGGCTTTTAATCGTAAGTTGATTATTTTTATAAAAATAATAATAAATAATTTGATACCATGACTAATAAAAATAAAAAATAAAAATAAATTTCAAGGATTTAATTCAGGAAACTGCTATTGAATTTAATTTAAAACCAAATGAATTTCATCTTACCATTTTGATAAAAGGAGCTTACATTAAAATGAGTCACTCGCTCTATGAACGTATAGCACCACTTAGTACAATCCACGTTCAGTTAAATTCTTCAATCTTGTCTAAAATATTTGAAGCAAGTCAAAATAGCATTACTTTTACTACAGAAACTCAATTGAATCAATTGAGTACACCAATAACTTACTCAAATCAATCTAAATCAATTATTAATACTCAATCGAGTAATTCATCTCCAACTTCGATTATCAGTTTAATTCAGAGTCCAATATCCACTCAACCTAAAAATAATAATAATAATTTAGATGATAAAATTCATCCACCCTTATCACCATCTAATAAAATCAAAATAAGTTGTAATAAATCACGTAAAAAATTCTTAATTAAAAGTTTGGCAAATCAAGCAAAATATCATAACGATGATAATAATCAACATCAAGTAAATAAACAAGAATTAAAAATGAATAAATTTCCCTTCTTACAAAGAAGAAAATCTAGTTTAAATAATAACATAATAAGTTCTAATAATGATACAGAACAAATGAATAAAAGAAAAAGACTAATGACAATGGAACCATTGAGTATTGAAATAGATGAAAAAAGTGTTAATGATGATATGAATACTAGTTCTTCTTGTGCTTTTATTGATCAAGAAGAGAATCAAAGTCTAGTTGATTTAAATATGAATTTATTTTTTGATTAAATTGTTTTTTTTTTTTTTTTTTTTATTTTTTATTTTAAATGATATATACTGCATTCGGGGAATTTGAGATTCGGGTAATGACCCAATTTAAAGAAAATAAAAAAAAAAAAAAAATGAAAAAGAAAAAAAAAAATAAAAATGGAAAAAACTAAAACAGAAAAACCAAAAGATGGAGCAAAAACACTAGTGGATGCAGTAACAGCATACCAAAGAAGAACAGCAAAGTAAGTAAAAAATAAAAAATAAAAAAATAAACAAAAAAAATTAATCATTTTTAGCATCTTACAGGGCCGAAAGAACTGCTATAAGAAATTTATCAACAACAGAATCAAATCAAATCGATGAAATTAAAATTAACAAAATTAATTCAATCGATTCAAATCAAAGAAATAATGAAATTGAATCAAAATCAAAACAACTACAGTCTAACATAAAAAAAAGAAATTCTAATAGAACTTTTAATAATAACTCATCAAAATTGTTCGACCCAAAATTAAATTCAAATCGTTCAACATATAAATTTAATTCTGATAACAAGAACCTCCAATTACCACCTTCGACTACAAATTTAAACTCAAGATTTAACTCTGATCAAAATGAAGAACATGATTCTGAAACTAATCATTTCAACTCTCCCTCAAGATCTCAACCTCCTCATTTAAGATCAAGTTCAATTCAACAACAGGATAGAGATTCGAAAAAGAAAAAACCAATACTAATTCGTAGTCAATTAAATGAATCTCGTCAATTATTCGACCCTCGAAGGCATGATCCAGTTAAATTTGCAAACTCAAAACGACAAAATTCAACTACCATTCTAACTAACACTCATACTGAATCCAATCAAATTAAAAATCAAAACGAAATTAATTCAAATGAATTAGATGAAAATACTCAAGATGATTTAGTTTTACATTTGAAACTAGCTTATAAACGTATTCTCACCCTCGAAACTAAATTAAAAGATGAAGAATCCGCTGCTAAGGCAAAAGAAGAAGAACTTAGAACTCGTGAAATTCGTGAAGGTATTCCATTTCATTCTAATAATAAAAACTCTGCTTCTTTATTAAAAAATCAACATCAGCAAAAACGTTTTCAAGAAGATTATTGGGTTAAATTATCTAAGCAGCATCGAGAGTGAGTCATTTTATAAACCAATCATTTCATTTCAAAATAATCATCCTTCTCATTGATTTGTTCTCCTTCCTTTAGATTGGCCGAAGCGCATCAATACTTTTTAGAAATGGCACTTGACCCACGTTTACCACCATCCATGCATTCACTACCTCATAAATATAACACACCTAGTCGACTTTGGCAAATAGGTTTTCATCAACTACTAGAAAGATTAAGACATGCACTACCAAACACCACCAACACAATAACAACCATCACAACAAACTCTATAGAAAATGAAAAATCAAGTCAAAGATTATTAGAACATATGACGGATTTCATATATTTTGCATATGGATTTTATACAACATTATTAGAAGAACAAAGGTTACTACCATTTAAAAATGTATGGATAGAACAATTAGGTGATTTGGCTCGATATAGAATGGCTGTTGCTGGTTTAATGTCTAAATTAAATACATTAGATAATCATGTTGAAAGTAAACAAATTAACGCGAAGATGAAAGAGGAGGAGATAAACCAAGAAAAAGTAAAGAGCAATGAAACTCGAGTCCGAAACAAGAAAATAAAACCACGTAGAGGAGAAAGATATAGTCAAGTAACAGAAGAAGAAAACACAGGATCAATAATCGATGAAAGTGAATTATCATCATCTTGTTCTTCTTCATCAAAAACACCAAGTCATGTTCCACTTGTACCAGTCACTATTTCACCTCAACGGCCTAAAGGTAGCATTGGTTTGGCCGCCTTAGACGATTGGGACTTTGAGGAACAGGATATTTGGAGAGCTACTGCCAAGGACTGGTACGCTAAAGGTCTCGCTGATAATCCTGCTACTGGTCGTTTACATCATCATTTGGCTCTGTTGAGTAAAGGTGATGAGTTGAAAACTTTGTATCATTATTGTAAGAGGTATGCTTTTTTTTTATATGCCATATATATAGATAAACATGGTCACGTTCTGTCAATATAACGCTACAAAAAATTGAGATTTTTACAAAAAAAAAAACTTACTTTGTTGCTTTCGCTATCTCTCTATTGTAGTTTAACTGTTGCCCATCCTTACCTACCAGCAAGAGAATCTATTTTACCTTTTTTTGAACAAGAACATCAAGCTAGGAGAAGTAGACCGGAAGTATCGATCAATGACCTCTTTGTTCATTTACACGGAATGCTATTTACCAAAATTCAATTAGATGATTTTGATTCCGAGTTGGCTCGATTTATTGAAAAGCTTACAGAAGATCGATTATTAGCAAATAAGCAAGGTCGATTATCTCGAGAATTCGCTCATGAATCGGTTGATATTGCTCCACAATCGGTCATCTCAAATGCTAGTTGGGTTATGATGGCTACGGTTAATATTTGTGCCATATCCCAATACGGTATCAGTGACAGTGTGATTAGAGTTGCCCAACAAAATTATAACAAATATCAATATCATACTCGAAATGTCGTCAACAAATTTGCTTCAAAATCTGTGGGTGGACAAAGCAAACCGGTTAGCATTGCACCACATGCTATATTACTAAACCACCCATCGAATACAAATCTTCCTGTTGAACAACGTAAAATGTCATGTTCTATGAGCTCAGATGAGGATGGACTTCCCATGGTCAATAGTGCCAATGCATCATGGGCTTCTAACTTCGAAGATCATCGTGATTCAAAAAGCATGATCGCTGATAATAACCTTTTGGATGACGAACACAAAGCTATTTTGATCAAGAGACCTGAAATGAATGAACTTGATGAAGAGAATGAACCTATAGTATTCATTTTAGCAACCAAATTCACATTTGAAATGTTAAAAGAAGTCTTACAACAAAATAATTCAAATGATGTTTGTCCATATTTAACTATCGTTTTAACCTTTCTAGGATCTTTATCTAATAATCGAAAGGTTATGAAAAAATTAGAAAAATTCATTCCTTGGGATGGTTTAGTTTCTTATTTCAATCGCATTCCAAAGTCAGTTCAAACCAAATTCGCATCCTACTTTTCAAGTCAGGACTATATAACTCAATCATCAAGTTCTACACCTTCTCATTTGAAAATAAATGGGTTCCCCTTATTGGAAGATTGGTGTTTAAGAGGAATGGATTGGGCGGTTAAGGGCTTATTTGTTCGTGGTTTTTGGAAGCAGAAAGAAAGTCGAGGTGGGACTGGCTCTATTCGAGAATTAGAAAAACAGCGATTTGATTTACCAAGTGATCTCCATATCGAATCCGAGTTGAATGCTTTGGCCGCTTTGAACGAAGGACTTGAAGCAGGAAGTCATCAACCTAAAGGAAATACAGCTTACACTCAACAAGCATCTCGAATAGATCTGGCAGTCGAAGAACCCATGGATGAAAATGTCATAGGATTTGAAAATTATCCATCTGGTTCTTCCGCGATGAATAGTAATACCGAACTATTTCCTTATTCAGTTTCTCGTTGGAAAAGAATAGGATTAATAGCAACTTGGATTTCTATTTCAGTTCCTGGAATTGAAAATCAAATGAATTTATCTGTCTCACCATCTTCTGAAACACTACCCATGTTGATCATATCTCACAGCTTAAGACAAAAGATTTTAAGATGGCAAGCTGAGTTTAAACAAATTGAAGAGGAGAGACAATTGTTAAACTCTCAAAAGTTTGGCTCTAGATATAATTCCTCAGTTGAATATGAAGATGAAATCGATCGTAGCGTAGATGAAGAAGAAGAAGAGGACGATGATCCTAATGATAGTGAACTAGTGAAATCACTCAAGGTTCGTACTATATATTCTTTTCTATCTTTAACATTTATTCATTTTTTGAGATCTGTTATCTTTCTCACTATTTCTTTTTTCTTTTTTTTTTTCTTTTTTTTTTTTGTTGGAGCACAGGCACGAAGACGAGAGCTGAAGAAGCTTTTGAGCCAGACTAAAAATGCAGCGGCTCAGCCTGCATCAATACCAAGACGAAAACCGCAAGTTGGATACAAGAAGAAACATCCAGCTGAAGTGCATCATGTTGAGCATCAAAGACGAGATAATTCATTCCGAAAATTGAACGTTTTAGCAGGATATACAACATTTGTATTCGATACTAATATACTAATTGGAATGTTATCTATCGTTAAAGATTTATTAGAATCAGAACAATTTATAATTATAATACCATTAGTAGTTATTACAGAATTAGATGGAATAAAAAAAAAAAGAGAAGATTTAAATAATTTAAATAATCAAAAATTAGGACAAGACGCTTTTGATGCTATAAAATATTTAGAAAAATCAATCAAAAGTTTTTCTAAATTTTTAAAAATTCAGACTAGCAGAGGAAATTATTTAAGAGATTTATCTATTAGAAATGAAGAAATTAATTTTGAAAATTATAATTATAATAATAATAATGAAAATAAACAAGTAGAATCTTTTACAACTAATACAGCAAGAAATTTAGATGATGTTGTTTTAAGAGCAACTACTTGGCAACTAGATCATTTTTCTAATAAATTAATAAATCATCATCATCAATTTGGTAATGAAGATCAAACAAATGATGAGGAACCAGAAAAAGTTGTCTTGTTAACTTTAGATAGAAATCTTAGATTAAAAGCTAGAGCTAGAGGTATACTTGCTGCTGATGAAAAACACATTATTAATCTCATTTCTTCTATTAAACAAAATCGACAACAACTCGGAAAAAAAGATTGATTTTTTTTTTTAAAGAAAAAAAGCAAGGAAGGTATTAATTTCTTCTTTTCTTGGGTTTTTTTTTTCAAGTGAAAGAAAGAATAAAGAATGAATGAATGAATTGACAAGTGACTTTTTTTTCTTGATAGGA
>KN361529.1:0-15878 GCA_000785685.1 Uromyces viciae-fabae
CCCCCCCCCCCCCCCTCCTTCTAAACATAATTAGAAGGAAAGTGCCTAAAAATTAGCTTGGAAAGGTATTACCTCCAATCTCTCCTCTTAAAAATAAGACTGGAGCTCTGCAATTTTGCATGAAGATGCTATTTGAAATAGTATCCAGTAATTACAAATACTGTAGAATAACTGTGTACTACTTGTCACAGCCTAAGGACAGTATACTTAGTAAAAATCCTCACAGCTCACACTGATTCAACACCGGAAATGTAGGAGTGTGAATTTGCATCAATGTTGTCTGTATTTCTTTGATTGAGATCATCAATGGAAAAGGTACCTGTAGTATTGAGGGCAGCTGATTTTTGTAAGGAAAAGTGTCAGGGAAAAATGATACATGATGGGTAATGGAAACAGATTCAGAGGAGGGAATCCACACCTTTTAGGAGTTATGAACCTCCTCATACCCCACAAATATTCCTTCTACGCCACTGGAGGAAACATTGAAGTTGTGCCACTTCTTTTCAACATAAACTACTACACCACATCCAAAATGGTTGAAGCAGAGATAAATCTGGAGATGTACCATGCCAGCGCTCATAGGGGCCTTTCATTTCAATAGAGCTGTCCGGAGATCTATTCTCAAGGTAGGTTCAAATTAAAATTGTGTTGCCACACCACTCTAATGGCAATCCACATGGGGTGTATAGGTGTATTTTCTGAAGTGAGTAATTCCTTTTTCAGAGAAGCGCTTGGAGAATTTGTGGTTGAAAAATTTTGCAACATTATTGGAAAAAACCAATTCCAGTTTGGTGTTTCAAAATTTTTCAGTTTTGTTGAGAAAAAGATCATAAAGTTTTGAAAAGCGTCTGATTTGTGCCGGATTGGAAAGCTGAATCAATACTTGGAGAATCGATTGAAGATTTTAAGAAAATAGAGGTTTATTCCTTTAGATGCTGGAGTTATAGGCCCACACAGGTCCATATGAATGCATTGGAGAGGGGCAACTGGTTTAGGAAAGCTTCCCAAGAAAGGTTGACAGTGCATCTTAGAAAGATTGCAATTGGTACATTCAAGTGTTTTAAAGTGGCTATCAGGGAAAGCCTTTTCAAGATAATCCAAGGATGGCCTGAGAGGTGAGGCCATGAAAGAGTAATAGTAAGAAAGATTGACCACTGGTAATTCATTGATAAATTTTCCTTCAAATGGGATAGATTGATTTTTTGTAACTTTGAAACCAGAATGAGCCAGAATGATTGAGAAGCCAAGTTTTAAGTAAAAAGCCTGGTGAATCAAGGAATTGGGAAGAGTATGAAAATAGTATGGGGAAGGGAAATCACACAAGTCATTTGAATAGATGCAAATCCATAGCTGAGGATTTTCATTGAAGTAAAGAACTTGAGAATATTTTAAAGATTGAAATTTCTTGGAGCAGCAAACTGAAGATAGAAAACAAATTAGAATTGATTGAAAACAAAAATAAACATTTTAAATTTAAGAAAAAGAATAGAAACAAACTAGATAATGGGAATTGATTCATTTGGTTGAAAGACTTATTGATTTTGGGTGAATTGAAGATCTGATTTATTTATTATGAGTTGAGACACTGAGATTGTTGAAGATTAGTTGATTGAGTTATTTCAGTTTTAAGTAAGAAGATGAATAGTGAGATCTCACTGGTAGAAAAATTGAGAATTTGAGTTAGATGATTTTAGAGAATGAAAGAAGTGAAAAAGAAAATAGAAAAGAAAGAGAGATAAAAGAAAAGAAAAGAAAAAGAAGTAATTGAGAGTTGTTTTTGATTGAAAGTTGACAATAAGATTGATTTGAATTCAAGTGTTGATGAGTTGATATTTTCATTAGTGAAAATATTTATTTTTAATTTGAGTTGAGAAAGAACTTGACTAGCAATAAAATTGGTGACCGGTTAGTGACACTTAAACTATTAGTTTTATTCAATTTCTTACATGGAGAACCATCAGTGGCATAAAAAGTTGAATTTGAGGATTGAAAGTCTTCAAAAAGTGATTTATCATTCAAGTGATTTCCAGAGGCTCCACTATTGAGAATGATGCAACTCATCAACTTTTGAGGAGCCTTATTTCCATCTCTGCCTGGAGTAACACCTGAAGGAGCACTACCTTTTATCTTATGTATAGCGGCTTGATGGGACTGGATGGCTCAATTGGAATTCCATTGGAGGCATTTCTCTGGAGGATGAGAACTAGCAGGGTTTGAAAACCATCCTTCAAAAATGAAGGTTTGCCCCACTCTGTCAGATTTATGATGACTCAAGAATAAATTGTTATTTATGATAAATCCAACTACTATAAAAACATGACTGTTTTGAATAAATAATATTTAAATATGGTCTATTACTTTATCTAAAGCTATTATACTAAAGCTACTGCTACACTCTAAATCTATTTGTAACTACTATAAATACTATATTAAACTCAATCTTTTAGTGCCTATTAGTTTCTCCACCTTCAGGCCATTTTATCTTAAATCATACAATAGGGCCCTGTACTAGTTTAACTTCTTGAGTCACTAAAAATAACTTCTTTCACTATTTATTCCTTGTTTTTCTAAAAAACATTTTATGTTTTTTTTTTCTTTGTTTGATTAAGTAAGCGGGTCCTATAAGTAGGCCTGCTTTCTCAACTGAAATAAATCATTGAGTCAAACTCATTCTAAAACTCTTCCTACTTTTAAGCTCAGTCAGAGCTTTTGGCTTTTACTTTTGAATATTAAGTCTAATATTTCTAACACTTTTGTTGACCTCCTTCTGAGGCTGGATTTTGAGCTTTACCTACAAAAACAGCAGTGGAAATCATTGAGCAAAGCTTGTATTTTTGACTTTCAAGCTCCATTTCAAGATTGACCAAAAAACAAGTCAAGGAAGATAGAGGTCATCTTTGAATCTTCTGCTTTCATTTTATTTAATTCACATGATCACAGTATTTCAAATGAGTCAAGCAATTGCTTTAGAATGAAGAAAACCCAGATGGCTTCAAGGGTTTTTACATCAAATTGTTTGCTGGTAATTTCAACAAGGAGTTTGAAAGCATCCCTAATTTTTACTTGATTCTTGCATGTTTCCATCAACAAATGAGATATTGTGGAGCTTGTCCATGAGATTGGTAGCATTTTCAAAAGTTGAGGTGATCGAGGTGCAATCTGATGAAATTAGTGACATTCTTTTTCTTAAGTTTGAGTTGATCCTACAAGCTTTCAGGAAAGATATATTGGAGAATTTTATCGTCCCAATATTTGTGAGTGTGGGTGATGTGAAAACTATCTTGCCACATGGAAAAATTTGGTCTAACTAGGTTTTCTAATTTAGAAGATTTGAGAAAGTTGCTGTTTTGTTTGGCCATTTTGGGATTTGCAGTAGATGGAGCAGTTGGTGGATTATTGGGCAGTAATGGAGTAGGGGATCTAAATATGATGTCCCCAGAGTAAATTGTAGAGTTGTTCTCTAAAGAAATTGATATCTCATGATCCAAAGCTGCCAAAATGTTTAAATAACTCCTAAATAAAACTATTCTTCTTAATCTAAAAACTAATTGAATATTTTACTAAACTATCTTTTAAACTAACTCTATCTATCTAAGTATTAATATTAAATTATATTAAACTACTTAAAATATTACTATACTATACTCTATCTAAACTACTAGATAAACTAAAATCAAACTACTCTAAATACTATATTAAACCCCAATTCTTTTAGTGCCTACTAGTTTCTGCAACTTCAGGCTGTTGGTCAATTCTTGATATCAATAGGGTCCTGTACTAGTTTTACTTTTTGAGTCACTAAAAATATCTTCTTTTACTGTTTCTTCTTTATTTCTCTATAAAATATTTTTATGTTGTTTTTCTTTTATTTGATTATGTAAGCCGGTAATATAAATAGACCTGCTATCTCAAATGAAATAAATCATTGAGTTCAACTTTCTTACAACTCTTTCATCTCTTATCTAATGCCCAGCTGGCTCAGTCCATAGAGCTTTCAGCTTTTACCTAGACTTTGATCTCAAAATCTCTCAGGTGACAGGAGAAACACCTGAGGGTGTGATGAAGGAGATGAAGCGGAAAAGATGAGTGAGATGCATTTCTCAGATAGTAAACAAAACAAAGAGGAAAAGATCATGAAAGGAAAACAAACAACTGATGATAAACCTGAAGAGCACACCAGTGGTGCTGTGAGCTAACATGAGAGTGTGTGGAAGAGCGCCTTGCGATAGATGACAGGAGACACACCTGAGGGTTTGATGAAGGAGATGAAGCGGAAAAGATGAGTTAGAAAGAAAACAAACAGAAAAAAAAACATAAGCCCCAATTTCCTATTCACTAGCCCCTCTTCACGACCTCCAATGATCTTTTAGTCCAACAGGAATACACCAAGGTCGAGTGCAAGGTGTGATATGAGGAAGGGAGGGAACTCTTTATTTCTCGTAGGACCTAACGGATTTCTCTTTGAAACCTTTTATCCATATGGGGACAGATGTGATTGATTTGTAAAAGGGTTGCGACTCCAACCAAGATGACGTCTCGTCGTTCTTGACCAAAACCTTCTTCGCTATTCCCTGGTATTGACCAAGTCTCGTCTCCAGTTGGTGGATGTATCCATCAAAAGTTTGTTTTTGTATCGGTAATTCTACGAAATGTTTTTCTATAAGGGATTTGTAGTTAGGGTATACCATTGCTTGTTGACTCAATCCTTCGATTTGGGATGCTAATTGGATCAAGTTGAATCTATCTTGATACTCATCCCATCGAGGTTCTTCGGATTTGACAAGTTCTACTTCCCTTGGTTCATAGTTTTCAATTAGAACCAGTATATTGACTAGTGACATTTTGAGTCGTTCGCCCGTATAAAAAGAATTTGATGATGGCTCGGGATCGTCAGACATTAATATGAGTTTGATCATTGTCCTAATGTCTTGGTCCAGTTGAGAAGCTGATGCTGTGTCAGACTTCAAGCCGAAAGTAGGCTTGTTCAACGACCTCATAAAGGGTTCCCATGGTATATGGTAGTACTTTGAAGCTCGTATAAGATTATCCTTCAAACGTATTTTTAATACAGACATGTTGATCGACCTTGCTTCTTCCGCACTCAGGGCTATAGTAAGATGCAGAAAATCAGAATAAGTGAGCTTTGAAGTGGAAATAAAACGAGGGTGATCGATCATATGGTTCAAAATTGAAGCTATACCTTGAAAAATTGGATGCGAGAAGGGCCAGTACCAGTGTTCGGTCACCAACGAGGTACTGAACATGAGAGAAGTCTGAATATCCCTTAAGAATAAGTGACAAATGTAGATAGCAACCTTGTCTGCGACTTCAGGATCTTTGAAGATGCTTTTAATTGTTTCTGGATTGGCAAGATTGTTCTTGAAGAAATAATCAATTATTTTTAAACTAGCCATCTGGAGTAGTAGGAAATCAGTCCTATCCTCGCCACGTTTATTTTGAATTTCTATCGGGAGCGAATGTCTCAGAAGCGCGTCGTCTTTTAGTACGTCCTTCAACTTGTTCACCATTTTGTCACCGTCACCAGTTGGTGTGACACCAAAATCAGTCCTTCCTGCTATCGATTGAGGGATATTGGGGTCCTTGGATGGCAAGGAAGGGTTTCGTGAATTTATAAACTCATGAGCTTCCTCCAAGATATGAAGTTTCTCTGATATTGCAATGATGTCCTGTTCACTCAAGGGTTCTCTAACTTTATCCCAAGAGGGTTGTCCCGCATCCCGAATCCTGTCTAACAAAGCCTGAATTTCTTGTTTGTTGATATGGAGGAATGCCAAAAAGGGAGTGCCAAAAAGGGAGTGCCAAAAAGGGAGTGATCCGTGATTCAAAGATACAAAAGTCAGCAATGCTACACATTCGACGCAGGTAACAAGTGAGGGCTGACCTCCTCCTGATGAGCTTTGAATACTTTGTGCTGAGCTAGGTAAGGAATGAGTTTCGAAAGATTCTTCCCAGACAATGAATATGAAAAGCATGAACATGGCATGTCAATGTTTCATCTAACGGTTCATTCGTCGTGTTGAAGACATACCTGCCAACGACCCTACCGTCGGCTCCTTTACAGCTAACTCTGCTGAATTAATGTTGCCACAAACTCCCAAGGTGCAATAGCTCGCAAGTAAGAGTGCCAAAATCATCCTGGGATGGCTCATGACCATACTCGTAGGAAGAAGGAAGAATGGAATAGCTCTTGCGCCCAACCAGACTGTAACCGACAAAAACATTCCGATTTATGTCTGTCGGTACCCTGATCCACCTCAAAAAGCTTCGAGGGGTCACAGTTTTCTTTACATGTTTCGGATCGTCTGCAACGCACTCAGTTTGGAAATTATAAATTATTCATCTGCTGTCAATATTCTGGTCCGATGGACATTTGAAACAGTTTGAGTTGAATATTTTTAGAAGTTTTCTGACCGCACAGACGTTCGAGCAGCAGTGTCTCTATCTTGTATGTCATGTTTTGTATTCATTTTTATGAGGGCTCAATGTAGTTCGACGAAGAAGAAAACACCATGATCGCTTGTTAAAGCTTTCGTAAGAAATAAAAACAAAAGAGGGTGTTGTCATAGTTCGAGCCGAACAGACCATCTGCTCTCTTTTAGGTGGTCAGGCAGTTGTCATATAATCATGATGATTTTATGACAGAGTCTCATAGTATTCATCAATATTACATGGGTTGCCACTCCCAAATCTATCCAGGAACCCGGGGTTACATTCATGTTCCTGATCCAGACCCTCCAGCAACACTTAA
Source organism: Uromyces viciae-fabae (assembly GCA_000785685.1). Taxonomy (NCBI): domain Eukaryota; kingdom Fungi; phylum Basidiomycota; class Pucciniomycetes; order Pucciniales; family Pucciniaceae; genus Uromyces; species Uromyces viciae-fabae. The sequence continues at coordinate 6,770 of KN361529.1, forward strand.
ACTTTCTCCAATCAACCTGACAGCACTTTGAGAGCTCTGGAATCAACTTGATAATTCAACCACAAATCCTAGCCCTTGAGAATAATTTTTTGAAATAAAAATGATTGAATTCCCAATTTTCAAGATCTTGAATGACCATCCGTTGCTACCTAATAGTGATAAAGCTACACCCTCGGTGCAACCCAATGTTTGAGATAGAAAAAACCAACGAAAGAAAAATATTCAGAATTCAGCTGTCAGAGGAGGTTGGCACCGAGTCCTTGCAACCACCCATATTTCATCGTTACTCCAGCGTCGGAGAAACTGTCTTAGATGGAATTTTTTTCATGTTTTAAAATTGTAACGCGTTTCAGATTGGTTTGCGCAACAACGACACCCTTGTGGAACGTTCCCCTGAACGCTGGGGAATGGTTAGAGGAACTCCGAAAACTTCCTTGAAATGGTTCAGAATGAGTCGCACATGGCCCCACCTCACGTTCTGATTGTGCCTCCAAATGGGGTCAATGGGACCCCGCACCCTCCAAAAAAAAAAAGTGATTAAGGCATGGTTCGGCTGCGCGCTGTAACTGTGCGAATGTAAATTATTCCCACCAAAAACTTTACACACAGTTTGCACAATTGTGATACACATAACTGTGCAAACTGGTGGGGTTCGGTAGGCTTGTGTATCTGGATATATATCATATCCAGATACACACAGCCCTGCCAAGCTGTGCGGAAGATTCGGCAATGGGATGTATATCTTCTACCCATCTCCGCACCCGCGGGCGATTTTTATCCATCCACTCTTGTCCCTGCCTACCACCACGAGGTTTTTTTTTCTTCCTATAAATACCCCCCACCCCTTTTGCCTTGTCATCATCTATCATCCAAACCTTCCACCACCCAGCCTATGATCTCATCCAATATCCCCTTCCAAAAACATCCCCCCCATACTTTTTTACATCAGCATCCCATTTGCCCCATCTCCGTCATCCCCTTAATTTTTTAACTCCACTACCCTTTCCCACCATCTCCGTCATGCCCCGGCCCACGTTTATCTCAGTGCTTGATTATGCTGTCTCAATCCATATCACAACTCCCGGCACAGCTATTGGCCTTACCACCACCGTCACCCTTGCCATCTTTGCTGAACACACCCAATGGCTTTGAAGATTTTTTGGCTTAATATTTGTAAGAAATTTGAGACAGAAAAATTTCCGGAGCAGCTGAATGCTCTATTGACTGAGTTGGGGCAAGAGGATTAAATTAAGAGTAGGATGGAGGAGATCAAGTGTTTTTGAGGCACTTGGATTGACTCAAGGATTTTAATGGGAAAGAAGAGAAAGTTTTTATGAATCAATGATTTAATTACGACATGCAAGTTTTCTTAAACTTATAGGAGAAACAAACACCCCAACACTTGTGGGTGAACTAAATACAATAATGAATAAATTCATATATGATTCACTACACTAACTACTAACTTCAACTAGAAGTACTAAACTAAGCTTTAAATAAAAGCAACTGACTTAAAATTTGCTGGGCTTCAACTAGAAGCACAACATTTTAGAGAAACTATCTCTTACTGAACTTTTTATTCTTTGTAACTAACAAAGAAGACTACTGAGGTTATAATAAGAAACTATCTTATTAATACTACTTTTATTCTTAGCAATGTAACTAACATTTAACTAAAATTATGAGTAAATACTTGAGACCTGAGGAAAATAACTTGAGACTGAGAAATATGTCCTTGAAAAAGTTGCAGTCATGAATTTGACTCTAGAATTTCAACAGGATTAACTGGGAGCCAGGTGTCCGACACCACCACCAGCACTATGCCTGATATCTCTCAGGTACCTGATTTACAACTCTCCCAAAATCACCTCAAAGCAAATTGTCACTGGAGCAACAGCAACAACCTTCTCTTGATTTTAACTCTTGCCAACCAACACGCGTTGAGCCCTTCCACTTTGAACGGCTTTAAGACCGCGGCCTGGACGGCGGCAGCCAAGGCGTTAGACGGCTCTGAGCTCGCACATGGCTCCAAAGTCAAGGATGCCACTGCATGTTGCTTGTGCAACAATGTGGTAAGTCACCATGTTATTACTTTATTTTATCCTCATATTTATATTGTGACATTTCTTGAACTAACACAATTTTTCTTAAGCTAAAAAAGCAATACCAACAGGTGAAGCACCTGCACGCACTATCTGGAGCCGTATGGGACCCTGAGCTCTACACCATCATTCTTCCGGTAAGCACATGGGTAGAGCTCAGTGCTAACAAGAGCGCACCAGGGAAGGAGTTGGTCCGTTGGCGGACCCGCTCCTTCCCCTTGTTCAATAATATCGCCGATCTCGTGGACGGGCAAACGGCCACCAGAGAACTCACCAACTACGGTGGCCTCCCTCTTAGTGGAGGGGCGCCCAAGGTTTTCCAATCTGCCCCTGCCAACATTGATACCAATGCCGCCCTTGCTGACGTTGGCAGCAAGGACAGTATTGTTGAAGTGTCTTTACCTCCTGCAGCCTCCCCATTCTACCAGAAGCCCACTCCCCTTTGATCCAGTAGTAGTAACAAGTGCAAGGGACCTGGTTCCAATGATTTTGTCCAGGCCCTTGCGCACTTAAGCTCATCAATAACGAGCTTGGTTACATCAGTATCATCCTCCTGCCCGATCAGGAAATTGCTGCGGGTATTGGCGGTTGAACTTCTCCAGAACAACAAGCTGGACCTCACAAGGGACCAGCTCTTCCAGGAGATAGAACTCCTGCGTAACAATGACAACATGGAGATTTATATCACCTTGGCCCCCTGTTTGCGTGCAACCTGGCTCTACATGAAGATTGATGTACCATTGATCTGATTATCTTCAATGCTTCCATCTGGGTACTCATTAATTCCTCTGCCTCCTCTCTTCACCTTTTTATCTCTTCACCTTTTTCTCTCTTTTTCCTCATGCTTGCTGATACTTGTATGCTATTCTACCTTCAAACTTGACATGATCAACGGTATGCAATTGAATAATCACACCTGCAATTATATTTACACAGTGCAATTCAATATACACAAAGATGTTGATCAAAAATGATCCATCAATGAAAATGTAACCAATAAGTCCTTGATGAAATAAGTTCAATCAAAAAGGAAAATAAACATATATTTTAAAAAAAAGAAACAATAAAAGAATAACCAATAAAGAATAAAAAATATAAAAATCAATAAAAAAAAAAGAAACCAATATAAAAAACAATAAAACAATCACAATAACAATAAAAGAATCAATAAAAAAAGAAACAATAAAAATAAAAAATAAAAACTAAAAACTAAAAAAAGAAACAATAAAAAAAGAAAAAAGAAAAAAAGAAAAATTAAAAAAAGAAACAATAAACAAAATAACCAATGAAAAAAACAAAGCAAGTAAAATAATACATTATTATTTTACTTGTTAATAATAAGTCAATAAGAAAAACTAAGATCAAGGCTTCCAGTCCCTCCCATGCCTCTGTCTTTGTCTAACATAGGCTAAGTAGTCCACTCACATTGCCTGGGTGATTTCCTCTCTTTTTGCAGCTGCCCGTGATGATTCAATTTGTTTAATACCTGAAGAATGAAGGTCACAGCTCCATGATCTTGATTTTCAATGATTGAAGTTTCAGCATGTTTTCTAGATCCTGTACCTCATCTTGAGGGTCATTGATTCTGATGAAGTTGTGAATGAAGGCCATTAAAATGATTATTTTGACTTGAATTTTGATTGGATAATGGCCACCATAACCAAGGACCGGCAATTGATGTTTCACTACACCAAAAATTCATTCTATGACATTTCTAGCACTGGAGTGTATTCAATTAAATAGTTCATGCGCATTTCTAGGTCTGGAAATCATCAAAATGAGCATACATAACAACAGTAGTCATGCCAAAAAACAAGAAAAACCAAACCTTGCATCTGAATAATTAACATTCCAATCCTTGATATGATATTGAGTATTGCGGTAAGGCACCAAGCACGAGTCATTGAGAGAAAAACCGGCATCACCTAAGAAATATTTGCCTTCTGGTATTTTGAGAGTTTTCTGCCTAGCTTGATCCCACAGCTTACCATCTGCACAACTTCCTTCCCAACCAGGCATAAAATAGGGAAACATCATATTGAAGTCACACACGGCCAAGACATTTTGAGACGGGTAACCTTTGTGATTAATGTATCTTCTTTGATCTTGAACCAAAATAGGAACATGGCTACCATCAACTACCCCAATACAATCTTTGAAGTATGGCTAAGATTTGTTATTGCGAGCTATTTCCGGAGGACTTGGCGCATCTGGACCAGGTAACGTGATTAATTTGGACAGCATTTCTTTATGAGAAGCAATATCAATGAAACCACTCACAAAGATATCATTTCTGCTCCCCTTTGAAAACTTTGTTGAATTTTTTTATTGGAGTTCCCTGTAGTCAGCATGTATAAAATAATCCCCAATTTCTCAGTAGTTGTGATCCATTGACCAGCTGTGAGCACGCCATGATCCTTGAGATAATATTCCAGCTTTATAAAAGTACCAGTTTTCATGCCCATGTTTTCATAAAAAGGTTTTGGGTTTTGATTTGAGAGCAGTTCTTGAATCCACATCTCCCCGGTTAAAATTGAGGTGTGTTTGGGAATAGGAGCTTTTCTTTGTCTATTTTGATAATCCATGTGACCCAAATATAAAATCCCATTTTTATTAATTTCCACAATAGAATTATCTCTAATATGATTCATTTCAATCTAATACTCTTCTTCTTCATCTAACTCTTGTTGATACTCATATTCTTCTTCATTATTCCCTTGTTCATCTTTATGATTCTCAAATTCTAAATTATTGACAAACAATTCCTGATTTGAATTAGACATGATTGCTGTGTTTGACTTTTTATTATTGGTAATAAAAAAAAAAAAGCTAGTTACAAATAATTGATAATTTTTATTGGGTAAGATGTCTGATAGACTTTACTTTTGGTTTCTTGAGTTGTTGAGTTGTTGAGTTTAGAATTTATAAGCTGATTTTTTTTTTATTGAGTTTTTTTTTTGTTTTGTTGAGAGGTTTTTTCTTTTGAGAGGTTTAACTTTTGGTTGAATTGTTCTTGAGTTGTAGATTATTATTATTTTTTTAATGGTTAGTTTCTTTTGATTGGTTGACTTCTTGATGATGTTATTTTGAAGTTGTGCTAGACTGTTGGAGTTGGAAAACTATGAGTATCGCCGGTTTTTTCCTTTTGGGAAAGAAAAATCAGCAGAATTTTTTTTTTTCACGGCCCAGGTGGTTTGCACACTTGCAACCACACGTGGCCAAACCCTCACAACTGTGCAGAGATCCCACACAGTTACAAAATGGCAGGAGGTTTGGCGCGGTGCGGGATCTGTGTGAATATTTTATTTTGCACAAATCTGCCCAGGGGCAGATTTGTGCGAAATAAAATATTTGCACAGGGCTCGCGGGAGCGAAACCATGCCTAAGGTATGGCTCAGCTTCACCGTGTGCCTGTGTGTATATCTCAGCCAACCACCAAAGCTGTGCACACACTTGTGCACAGTTTTGTTGCATGTACAAGGTTGCTGTCAGAGGGTTCAGAAACCTTGTAAGTCTGGATATTTGTATATCCAGACTTGCACACATCTGGCCAAAGTGTGCCAAATTCCAATCCGCCAAATAGGTGGATTGTAATTCTGGCACACCTCCGATACCACCAGCGCTGGGAAATCTACACGCCGGTTGTATCGGATACCCTTTCAGTTTCCTCACAAAAAAAAAACGCCATCCCTCAAAAATCCTCTCAAACCATCATGGTAAGTCCTCCCCTCCACTTTGTCTATATATTCTACCCCCCCCCCCCGCCCACACCAAAATACCCCCCCTCCCCCTCCCTCTATTTCTCACTAGCACAAAACTGAAATTTTTTTATTTCTAAACTTAAATTTTTACCAGTACTGTCTCACAACCCTGTGATGACCAACCCAATGCCACCTCCGACTGCTTCCTACCTTTCTTACTGTTAGAATTCATGGTTTTTGCCTCATGAATAAAAAGTCTTTTATCATTTTATTTTATTTTTTTTAGTTTATTTAAAATTGTTTCAAATTCTTTTTTAACAAGTTAAAAATTAGTCTAAAGTTAGAAAAATAGGTAGTCTGAGAAGAATGTTTTTTTAGTTACAGCAGTAGCCTATTGAGCCAGTCTGAATAAAATAATTAAATTATTCATCTTATTTGTTCTCAAAGTTATTTCTTCTTTTGTTCTGAATTTTTCTTTTTCTTTTTATTTGAATATTGTCTTTGAGCTTAACGACCTCATTGTCTGTGTTGTTGAAAAATATTTGTTCATTTTTTAGTTCTTTTATCATAGTCTAAAAATTTGTCTAGTATTTTCCTCTCTCCTTTATTCTTTTTTCCTATTTTATTTTCCTATCTGAGGCCCCCTCTGGATCTTGCTGGGGGCTCTCTAGTTGTTGGAACCATATTGGACCCCTTGGCAATTTGCAAGGGTTTCCTTTTCTTTTTTTGTCTATAAATATTGCGGAGTTTTTATAGTAATTAAAATTCATTGACTCTCCTCTTAAAAATCCATCCGTGCCATTATTGAGTCCTTCCAAGTGAGCTTCACTTGTCCTTCTTTACCTCCTCCTTAAAAATCCTATTTTTATTTCTCTTAAAAATCAAAACATAAAAATTATAAAAATAAAAAAATCTTTAGATCTTTCAGTCTAAGTTTCAACACTTACGGTGTGATGGAATCTCAAGAGACCATCACAACATCTCAGTCTATCTCTCAGCGGGTGGTACCCCCACTGTTACAGCCCATCATGTCAGGTAGTCCACTCTCCATCTCCGATTTAACTAGCAGCCCCGTCTCGGGTTTAACAAGCGTCTCAGGTTTATCTGGCACCCAAACCACCTCCAATTTCTCTCAAACCATACCAAACAGCCAACTCTCTGCCCATCACATCAAGATGACGTTTTGATGGAGCAAAGCTGATGACAGCCTGCTCATCTATACCCTTTCCGACCAGCACACCATGAATCCATCCACAATGAATGGGTTCAAAACCTCCACCTGGGTCGCTGCCGCCCGCGCACTGGAGGAATAAGAATTAGCTAGCGGATCCAAATCAAAGGATGCCGCTGCCTGTTGATCGCAATATAATGTGGTAAGTAATTTATTTTTCTTCTCAATGCTAAATTAACCACTTTCTGATACCTTTTTTTACAGCTTAAAAAACAGTATCAGCAAGTGAAACATCTACACAACTTATCTGGCGCAGGTTGGGACCCAGACCTCAATACTATCACTCTCCCGGTTCATACGTGGGCCAAGCTCACCTTGAATAAAAGCATGGCCGGGAAAGAGCTGGTTTGTTGGCGGACCCACTCTTTCCCCCTCTAAGATTCTTTGTCGCACCTCGTCAATGGGCAGACCACTACCGGCAAGCTCACAGATTTTGGAGATGGGCCTGCTTTTTTGCCCCCGGTGTGAGACTCCAAAAGAGGCTGGAGAATTTAAGCCTTAGTGGCAGAATATAGCAAGGTATGGATGAGTATAAACTCTGCCTATCTTGATGACAGGTATTGATAGAATGGTTTTGTCTGGAGGTGAACAGGGAGCAAGGCTACACCTGGTTGATGGTTTAAATAAAGATTGAGTATTTTATTTCTGAGTTACAGTATGTAGGGGTTTAGTATTTTTGTATTTATTATTTTTCTAGAATGTGTATGAGTGAGTGATGGATGAGATATCTGGATTGGATGGTTGGATGAGTGGATGAGATTGCTGGATGGCTGGATGTCTGATGATCAGATGATGGATGATGAGATGGATGGATGGATGGGGGAAACAGGCTGGAGAGAGCTCCTTATATACAAAAATATGAGGGATTTTAGCTCCAGGGGAAAGCACAACTGCCCTGCAAAAATGGGTGCACAGACCTGCACAGACCTATGATGGCATGGTGCACAGACCTATGATGTCATGCGCACAGACACTATGTAAATACAGCATCACCTGAATGGTGCACAGATATTTTTATGGGTTTAAGAAGCACATGACCTGAGCACAGGCTTTATTTGAAATTAAAATATCACAGAAAGGGGAAAGGTATACTTTCACACAAAACTCCCCAGTGAAACTGATATCCCTTGTAACTTCTGAACCATGTGACATAGAGGTATGGGCTTGCTGAGTGACTAGGGGTTATTTTTTCCCTAGAATCCATTTGTGAGGTTTATTTGAGTGTATTCCTAGTCCTTCAGTCTTGAATTCTTGGTTTCATGTCTTGATTCTGATTTATATTGTGTCTATATATGTATACAACTAATGTGGATATTATATTTTAACTGTATGATTGATTTATAATTGAATGTTGATAGCCTTCCATGAATAATATTAAAAATTTGAATATTTTTGGTTTGTTTATCATAATATTCACTACACTGGTCCCCCCTGTGGCTATTTTGGAACCAGATGCTCCTGTGGATTTAATTTTTGGCAGCGGTGAGGAGCCGGGATCACCTGTGATTCCCACTCCCACAATGTATACGCCCACCAATACTGGTACCCCAACTCCCAGTCGTTCAAGAACTAAACGCAAGAAAGCAGGGGGTGATTTCTTTCTAGATCACCTCGCTCAGCTTACCTGTTTGATTGGCACTTTGATGGCGGCAAAATCATTGTGATTATGTGCTGTCGAATTGTTGCAGAACAACAAGGCTGATCTCCCTGCCAATATGCTATTCCAGGCTATCAAACTCCTCCGCAACAACAAGGACACAGAGATTTCCCTCGCTTTTTCAAGACCCCTTTGGGCTACCTGGTTACACATGAAAATAGGCATGCCGCTGCCTTCTGTTAATTTCTGAGATCTTGAGGCTGAGAAGAGAGTAGAGAGAGGTTGAACCAGGAGCAGATTGGTTGATTTGAAAAAGGAACTCGACTGGATGATTTTAATTCCAAGGACAAAGTCAAGATGAAAAAAGGAAAACAACAGACCCCCTTGCACATAACAAGAGGGTTAGTGGACAAAACTTGAATAATAAATAAACAAGGACTAAGACAACTAACTACACTTGTAGCAGGACTAATATAAC